>MDKI01028680.1:0-43721 GCA_005239505.1 Nicotiana paniculata | reverse complement strand
ATTTATAGAAGAAGGAAGCTGCTGTGTAAGCTGCTACTGTAAGCTGCTTGTAAGCTGCTACTGCAAGCTGCTACTGCAAGCTGCAGATAATCTTCTTCCGGGGATAATGTTTATCCATAACGGATTACCAAAATGATAAGCTTCTTCAGGAGGCTTATTTCCAATAGAGTACTAAATAAATAAACATATTTACGGCAGTGTCCCATATGGATAAGCTTCTTCAGGAAGCTTATTTACAACGGAGTACTAAATGATTATCCATTATATAATATATATTTATAATAGGGAATGTTTTGTTATTTCTTTATCTTCAAAGTTTTTATATTTTATGAGCTCTTTAGTTATTTCTTACTATAATTCATACATTTGAATACATAATCATCACTTAATTATAACTAACATAGTAAATTATATTCATTGAATTATCTAAGCATGACAAATAAAATTAATATAATGGAATCATCTAACCTAATATCGACTAATTAATTCTTCCATTCAAAAGGCTCGTGGTTATGAAATAATGAGCTGATGTTATAGATAGATGTAAGTGGGTATAAACTTCAAATACTCAACTAAATTAATATGATTTGGACTAAGCTTTGCTTCAACTCAAATTAACGTGAAAAATTATAAGATGGAGGGAGTACTTCGATGTTGTCTTGTATTCTTATCAAACATATAAATTATATATTTTACTGAAATAACACTTAATGAAACTAAAATATGTAAATAAAGAAATTTTTGTCTAAACATAATTGTATATATTTGTATGATTATAAAAAATCATGTTAAAACTAAAATTGAGAGAACTTACTTCTAAAGAAATATATTATTCTATTTGGAACAAAGTAATAAAAAAAAAAAGTATTACATAAAATGAATATGAGTAAACTTTTTAGTTTCGGTTTCAATTTTAAATAAAAGTCTACAAACATTAGTATAGAACTATTCATTATTTTATTTTACATATTGTTTTTATTTTAATTTATGAGGAACTTCAATAGTTTCATATTTACTTATCCTCATGTATATCGCGTTCATGTGTTTGAAAATTTAACTAAAAGATCTTGAAAAATGACATCTTTTAGTCGTAAATGTTCGACAAAAAGAACATAAAGGCCATATTTTTATATACCTTATAACAAAATATTTATCAAATGAAAAATATTATTGCAATGTATACAGATTTATCCAATACCACTTATTTTAATAAAATTACTCGACAAAATTTTATATAGCTACGTTTTTATTTGTGCCTTGCCACCTGATCACGCCCAACTAAGGGTTGCTAACGGGCCAGGTTGACTCGGAACCGGCCCGGTATGTAGGGGGCCGGGTGGGGTTGGGCAGGAGGGGTAGAGGGGGTTGGTCCGTTTAGTTTTTGGTACCGGTTAACCGGACCGGTCAAACCCAGTCAAAGTGAACAGTACACTTTACCCGGTTAACCGGCCCGGTACAACGGTTATATTTTTTTTTGTTTTTTTTTAAATTTTTAAACGTGTGGCCCCCACTTAAATAAGGGCAACGGTCACCTTGGCAGGGATCCGTTGCCCAACGCCAGAATTGCACTAATAGCCCTTTTTTGGGCCTTTTTTTCTTTAAAAATTAACACTTTTTTAATTTACAAAATTAACCTTTTCTAAAACTATAAATACAACCCCATCTTCTTCATTTCTTCACTCATCTCTCATTTCTCAATCTCATTCTCTCATTCTCCAATCTTCAATTCATCTTCTAAATTTGTTTGGCTCTTTTTTTTTGGAATTTAATTTATCGTAAAAGTTATTTTATCATTCGGATTTTGAAGTTTGAACAATTGAAGTTCAAAATTGAAATACTTGACGTTTCTTCGTGGTAACATTGGAATTACATAATCATCAAGTGCTCAATTTATTTCCGAATTCGGTGCACTCCCTCCAACTCTTTCTCTTATTTACTATTTTATTTGCGTATTTAATTTTTGCTTATACTTAAATTTTTACAATATGTTTAATGCTGCTAAAAGAGCATGTAAAAGTTGCTAGTAGGGGAAATAAAAAAGAGGTAGTCCTTCAGCATATGGTACTTGTAGTAATAGTAATACCCCATTTACACATGTTTCCGAAACATCGCCTAATGATAGAAAAAAAATACTGTAAACCGGCCCGGCCCCGCCCCTTAAACCCATAACTCGTACGATTTAGTTTTTACACGGATTAACCCGAACCCGTTAAGAATAAATCGGAACCGGCCCGGCACCCCTACCGGTCCGGTTCAAAAAAATTCTACCAAGCCCGGCCCGACCCACCCGTTAGACACCTTTACGCCCAACTATGCTTTATAAAAAGGACTAAGCAGTGGTTGCAAATATAATCCGATTTACAAGTCCAGAGTCGCATTCCACAGGGAATTAACCTACTAATCACAACTGCTAGTTTCACAAGATTCCAATTAACCAACTTCCAAAAATATTGAATAATGAGTTGAGTGTTTACTAATTAAAAGCTAAGTAATTAAAAAGCTGCAATTTTATTACTAACAAAGCAAATGATGTAGACAAGATTGGAAGGTCTAGTGTTATGATTTTCCCTCTTATTGGAATCCTCCCTGTTACGTCTCCTATAAATTCGCCTAGATACTCTCTATCGATCGTGAGCACTTTAGATGTCGTAATTCTCTTCTGAGCAAATACAACAATTTACTAGACATATTCTTCCGAACTACGCTAGTTGGCACTAGTTTACCGCTCACTAAGATCGCACCGAGGTTTCGTTATTTCTAATCTCACCTTTAAACCCTTTGTATTGATCCCTCACATACGTTACGAGTGATGCTGTTCAAAAACTACCTACATATGTAACATTTTCAAGTAATACACACTAAATAGGTATAGTAGATTGAGGGCCCTTCAATCAACCACAATAATCACGTAGTTGAACAAGTAGAGAAAATTTTATGGAAAATTTATATTCAATGCAACAAAAATTTATCATCCAAGAGGTTCCATCAAACCCTAGAATAAATATTTTATCTACTCACAATTGTTTTCACAACTACAATATAAGAATTCATCACCAATAATAGAAAAAGGGAAGAAGAAAGATAAAAACTCGTTTCTGAATCTTCCGTCTTTCTCCTTGCTTGTTCTTGCCTTCAAAGATGTTGTGTCACCCTTAAAAAAATCATTATTTGATGTATTTATATCACTTCGGGTTGCTAAGAGGTGGAATTTTTCCATCCAACTTCGGCTGGGAGAAGCTGTAATCCGCGTCTGGCTTCGCGCGTTGCGCGCCCTTTGACGCTGATTCAGCTTTTGAAATTCCTCCATTTTGGGAAGCGATCCGTGACTTTGCTTCGCTTCGCTGTTTTGTGCCTTCACTTTTCTCCTTTTTCACGTTTGTTTTCGTGCCACACACGAGAATAGACGAGCTCCTAATCTTCAATTTTTCTCTTTTTTGCAATAATTTGATATCTTTTGCTCCCTTATCATTCAAGCTCACGCCTACAAATAAGAAATAAGTAATGAGTATAATTCACTTCAAATATTATGTAATTTGCAACTCACACGATAAATGAGATGAAAATATACTCAAAATCATACACTTTTGGCCATTTATCACCACCGCACACTTAGACTTTTGCTCGTCCTCGAACGAATAAAATTAAGCGCATAGGCAAGAAATACATTTCAAAATATACTCAAACATCACATCAATGACAATGGTTTATATCCACGCTTAGAACCTAGCATAAGCACTCCTCTTACTTTTCCTCAAGCTTTACGTCATGCCAAGACTAATTAAAATAATTGTGTGACTCTCTCTAACACCCTAGCCTCAAAATTTGACTCCAATATATCCCAAACTAAGACTCGCTTCTTGTGCCAACTCAAAAACTAAGGCCTTTACCAATCTTTTGCAAATCATGTGCCTTCACCAACAAACCAATGAGATAAAGTAGTCCACATACTCAAACATAAATTCAGTTATATTTTAAGGACTCTCCAATTGAAAAAATTCGCTCTCTCGCAAAAATAACTCATATGCCACCCAAGTTCATACCATAGGCTTGCCCGTAGTGTAAGAATTAACTAAATTAAGTTCGCACAGACTCAGATCAAGTAGGACTTTGTAAGTTGTAATGTAGGCTAAGAGACGAGTAGGATATATTTGAAAAAATAGTGACTATCTCTCCTAAGTACTTTAATACACAATACTTCACTTTCAAACATCTTCTCATCACGACCAAGTCAATGTCATGCCACAGACCAATACATGATTAGGCCCTTCTTCTTTAAGCATATCACCACTTCAATGCTCACTAGCCCGGATCAATACCTGGGGAGGTGTTCAAAATCTATTTTTATTTTTATTTTTTTTACACTCCCCTTAATTTTTGGTGTTTCCAGCTAGTAATTCATTTAAGCACAACGCACCTTCTCGGTCTTCCTATGGTTCCACTCAAAAGTTACTTGGTCTCTTCTTCACTATTATAGCGACTTAAGTGCTTTCGGAGGTAAAGGGTGAACACGATTTGATTAAGAAAAAAAGGAATTTAGCTTGTAATATGGGTGCCAAGGAAAAGGTCTACAGGCTCAAAAGGGTTGACTATGGATAATATTAGCACTGGTGGACAAAAATGGCTCAATGGTCAATCAAATAAATGCCTATATCATTTCCTAGTCTAACGATACTAATCATTTCATTTCGACTTAGACACAGGGGAAGTTCTAGACTAGCTCGGGATGGCACAGAGTACAACTCAAACTTCTCACCTCGCACAATGCACATGACCTACTTAAGATGGCTCAGACTCGACTCTCAAGTTAAAGCAGCTAAGCAGAGTCATCATAAAACTAAATCATATAGGAAGTACATAACAACAGTCAAAAGATGAGCCCAAGAGTCAGAATAAAGTCATATACACTCTCAAGGCATATAGTCACAAGACTCAAGAAGAAAGTACTCAGCACAAATTCTCCAGCTCTAATCCCCAACATAAAATATGTCAAAAAACATAGATACTCAAGTTCTTCCCATTCTATTATTAGCTGGAAAAAAGGGGGAAAAAATCTTTTTGTAATTTTCTTTAGACTTTAAATCTCAAGAAAACTGCCTAGGCAATCCATCGTCTAAGAAAATTATCTAGGCAAGGAAACCGGGGATTACACCAATAAATAGTTGACTACAATTATACAATTACAATAGCCTTGAGTGTGATCATGACAAAATGTATCACTAGAAATTAAACAAATGTCACAAAAATAAAATTCTGACAGCCCCCACCCCACCCTTAAGAGAGTGCACTGTCCCCAGTTGCACAATATCACAGACGCAAACAATACATAATCAATAGTAGAGTGGGTGTCAGAAACTCCCTCATCTTATCTAGGTTGGGGGGGCGGAGGGGGGTGGACCGGTAGCAAACCTCGGCCCGCAATGCTGATGGATCCTCCAATGCGACACCAGATGTGTCGACATCACCCTCCCTAGTCGGATCAACATCCCCAACAGCCACCTATCGACCCTGCGTCGGCTCCTCAGTAGCTGTGCCATCATTAGCACTCAAAGCAGACAATTCCGCATCCCCTAGATCCTCAAAGTATGTCTGAACTCCAATGTGTCGTACCTGTCTCTGTCCACGAACAACCTCAAGCAACACAGTGAACTGCTCTCACATCCACTGATCTCTAGTCTCCTGTGCTTCTAGAAAAGCACCGCTTCTAGCCTCTAACTCAGTGATGCGCTCACCATGGCCCTTTTTCTTTATTGTCATTTCTGATGGGTCCTAAACAAATCAAATATCATGGACCGCCGACTTGGTGCTTCCACATATCTCATCGTCCTTTTTAGTCAATTTGTATTTACTAAGCAATGCGGTCACATTATGCACAAAGTAGAGTGTCCACTGCATGTTCTTTCTAGTCTTCGCCATTTGACTTTGCAAGATAGCTCCAACGTTCACCGCAATACCTGTCATTAGGGCATATACCAAGAATAATCGCTCCCAAATCGCAACCGACTTGTGCGTTGATGGAATGAATCTGTTGCAGACCCAATTCAACTATATTAGAGCGTCCTTGTTCATCTACGTCTTTGCCAACCCATCAGTCGCTTTCCAATCAGCTGGTCCAGATCCCCCACACAAGACCTCAAGTATGTAGTTCACATTCGGTCTTTGCTCTCTCCTCCAGTACTCTGAGTCGGACTTCGCAAGTATGCGGTAGTACTTATTTATTGCCGAGGCGGAGATATCAAATTGAGTCCCAAGAACCTAAACAATGTCATTGCCCCTGTCAGGATCTCAGTTCGCATACAATTCACGCACGAGAGTCAAATTTGCCTCTCCCGTCGGTCCTTGGGCAAAGCGTGTCCACCCATTCTGCTCTATTACTCGCAAAATATCTGGATAACTTGCCTTGGTAGCCCCAAAACTCAACGGTCATTCAAACACTGTCATATTGATTTGCTTAGTCTTTATATGCTTCCATTTCTTCAATACACTTTCACTCACGAACTTCGTTTCCCACACAGCCGTAGCACTCAGAACACTCAGCTCCCCTTCACCTTCGGGCAACGGAATCGCTGCCTCCTCCTTATTAGATGAGTCATGTTCATATTCTGACTCGACAACCTTTTTTTGCCTTTCCCTTTCCCTTCACCTCAGCTACTTTCCGTTTCTTAGCCGGTGGTGGATTTGAAGCCCCCTCTCTAATTTGTAATGGTAACTCTCTTGGCCTACACAATCGTGCTTGACGCGCCGTTTGTTGTATTTGTGGAGGCTGCTCAGTGCTCAGATAGGTGGCCTCAGTGTCCACCTCCAAAGTTCCATTCTTTTCCTTATCATGCCTAGCCTTAGTTCGTGCCTCTGTATAACCCTTCTCTGCTACATTCTTGTTGGTTGGTGGTTTCTTTGGGCGTGGCTTACCACTACCACCTGCTCTATGGCTTCTAGTTGGTATTTAGAGACGACCATATCACCAGTTAGGGAATGATAGAAGAAGGGTTTGTACTAGGGGTTGGGGTATTCGATCACGACAGAGAGGAAGGTAAATAAGAACTGGGAACAAGGGGGAAAGGTTTTAAAGAGTTTTAAGTTATTAGGAAAAAAGAAAAACAAAAGCTGGAAAAATAAATACTTAGAAAATAGAGGGGAAAATATATATATATAAAGATAATTTAGCGAAGTCAGTCGCGCCACGGGCAGACTTCACTGTTTGCGAGAAGAGGCCAGCATGAATGGCGCGTCTATTTGCGTGCAGCGTACGGGCATAGACGTGGTGTTATGCAATTTTTTGCAAAGTCAGTCACGCCATGGGTGACTTTATTGATTTTTTTTATTCACTTGTTTGGCCTGGGGCCGCGTCTGCCTTCGCGCGAGACGCGGATTTAGACGAGCCTAATGCTTGCATTTTCTTAGCTTTTCGAATTTAGCCATTTTTGACCTTTTCTCATGATTTCTTTACCTCGAGTTATTCCACTTTGCACAATCGCATTCCTACAACATTCATAAACGTGTCAATAATTCCACAATTCAAAATCAAACACGAAAAATAAAAAAAAATACAAAATAGTGTTGCCTCCCAACAAGCGCTTGATTTAACGCCGCGACACGATAAATTACAACAAAAATATGGGTTGCCTCCCAAGAAGCGCCCGATTTAACATCACAACACGACTCGGGCTATCCCTTATCAAGGATCTTTCAAGTACAAGGTCGAGATCACTTTATCTTCTTCAACCATGCCTTGATAATATTTTAGTCTTTGCCCATTAACTTTGAACTTGCGGGATCCATCTTCCGATGTAATCTCGACGGTTCCAATTGAATGCATCTCTACCACACGGAATGGTCCTGACCATCTTGACTTCAACTTGCCCGGAAACAACTTCAATCTTGAATTGTATAGTGATACCTTATCTCCAGGTTTAAAACTCCGTTCAATAATATTTTTGTCATGCATCATCTCCATTCTCTCCTTGTATAGTTTTGTGCACTCAAAAGCATGGTAGAGAAACTCATCAAGCTCGTGCAACTCTGTGACTCTACTTGCACCCGCAGCTTCTATATCGAGATTCAGCTGCCTCAATGCCCACAAAGCTCTATGCTCCAACTCCACTGGTAAGTGACACGCCTTCCCAAACACTAATTTATACGACGACATGCCAATCAGAGTTTTGAAAGTGGTACGGTAGGCCCAGAGTGCATCATCTAACTTTCTTGCCCAATCCGTTCTTGTAGCATTCACGGTCTTTTGTAAAAATGCTCTTTATCTCTCTGTTCGAAACTTCCACTTTCCCACTTATTTGTGGGTGATATGGGGTGGCAACCTTGTGGCACACACCATATTTTTCTAACAACTTTGCGAAGGCTCGATTGCAGAAGTGAGTGCCTCCATCACTAATTATTCCCCTTGGAGTGCCAAATCGGGTGAAAACATTCTTTCTCAAAAAACCAATGACCCCCTTTGCATCATTTGTAGGGAGCGCCGCTGTAATGACCCGAATTATCATTTTAAGAGTTCATGCCTCATTCAGCGACTTAAGGTCTCGAACAGCTACATAATATGTATTATGACATGCTGTGTGATCGAGTTTAGTTTTCGGAAGATTCAGAATTAAATTTAAAGAAAAATTCTCATTTTGGAGCTTAAATGGAAAGAGTTGACCGGAGAGTTGACTTTTGAGTAAACGAACTCGGAATGAAATTTTGATGATGTCAATATCTTCGTACGGTGATTTCGGACTTAGGCGTGTGTCCGGATTTGGATTTGGAAGCCTGTAGGGAAATTCGACGCATTTTGTCAAAAGTTGAAAAATAATAGATTTTTGAATAATTCGACCGAAGGTGAAAATTTTGATAACAAGGTCGGATATCGATTCTGAAAATTGGAACAAATCCATTACATCGTTTATGAATTGCGTGCAAAATTTGAAGTCATTCCGAATTGATTTTATACGTTTCCGTGCAAAATATAGAAGTTGGAAGATTTGAAAACTCATAATTTGATTCGATGTGTGATTCGTAATTTCGGCATTGTTTGACGTGGTTCAAAGCCTCGACTAAATTGATATTGTATTTTGGGACATGTTGACATATTTGGTTAAAGTCTCGAGGGCCTCGGGTGGATTTCGGAAGGTTAACGGAGTTGATTTTGGAGATTGAAGCTGCTGATTTTTCTGTTGTTCTGGACAACATCTAGTGCATCGCTTCTGCGATGCCTTGGTCACAGAAGCGACATCAAGCGTGAAACTCATTGTAGAAGTGATTGGAAAAGGGCTCAGCAGTGCTGGGCGTTCATCGCAAGAGCGAAGCAGTGGAACACACCTGCGGCATCGCAGGTCCGATGATGGAAGCGCAGGAGCGGACGTTGGCAGCCGTGGGAGTGATCGCAGAAGCAACAATTCTTGGTGAAACTGATCGCAGAAGCGATGTAAGTGCAAAAGCGAAGTTTTGTTTCACAAAAGCGACGTCGCATACGCGATAATGCTATCCACAAAAGCAATTCCGGGCGGAATCATAAAGCATAAAAAATAAGTCATTCCTTTATTTCGTTTTAGAATTTTTGGAGCTCGGTTCTTGGGCGATTTTGAGGATTTATTCACGATTTCAACTCAAGTAAATATCCTATATTTGAAAGAGCTTATATTACATAAATCCATAGTTGTATTCATTGTTTAATTCGGATTTAAATGGAAGAAATCAAGCTTTTTGCAAAATTTTCCAAAAAAGAAAATTTAAGATTTGGAGGTCGAGTTGTTATCGGAATTTGATAAAATTGGTATGGTTGATCTCATATCGGAATGGGTGTTAGGATTTCATCAAAATTATGTCGGGTTCCGAGAGGCGGGTCCCGCGTTTACTTTTGGTTGAATTTTTTGAATAAAATTTTAAGTAGTCGTTATATTATCCGGAATTGTTTCTGATGAATTTTAATAAAGTTATAAAATTAACTTGGATAGATTGGAGCTATCCGGAGGTCTATTCAAGCAAGAAGGTGATTTTGGAATATCGGCCTAACTTCAAATAGGTAAGTATCTTGCCCTACCTTGAGTGGGGAATTACCCCTTAGGAATTGAGCCTTATGTGAAAATTGTATGAACGAAAACCATGTACCGAGGTGAAGACTAGATACTTGACTTATATGTGCAAATTATATCGGTTAAAATTCATAGACACCCTTATGTACTAAAGTGAAAAATTATTGAAACTTAGTAAATCCTTGATTTGTCATGCCTCATTCTTTGTTTGTCGAGTTTGTACTTATATGATAATTCAGTGTAAATCTCCATTTGAATTTTCATGTGAATTCTCTGTATTTGTTGATTTGATATTTCTTGAAAATAATTATATTATGGATTTTCTATCTACAAACAATTAATTAATTAAGTTTAAATTGAGGTATTAATATATTTATCGAAAATTTGGATTAAAGAAGGTGTCGTCTTATGCGGAGTTAATTTCCATCTTTGTTGTTGTTATTGAGGTTTTATGTACTTCGTGTGGAGCCTTCGACTATTTGCTATGAAGTTTATAATAGGAATTGTTGTTTTGTGTTGTCGTGGTAATATCCGTGTAAACTGTTGTGTGATTTGGGTTACTGTTATGCGGCAGATAAGGGCGACATTCCACTGTTAATATTATGTGGGTATAAGGGTGGCATTTCACTGTGGTTATGTGTTGGGATATTATCTGGGCGGAGCAATAAGAGTGACTATTAAACGGAGCGATAAGGAGGCTAATATAAGAGTGATAAAGGTGGCTATTATAGGAGTGATAAGGGTGGCTATTTTCAGGGACGATATGTGGTGACATGGGGATATTGTGTTAGTGATATTTATGTAGTCTTGTGATTTCCTGGTGATTTCTTTTATATATTGTGCATTTGTAAATTTAATAAATTTGATAATAATCAGATATATGTTGAAATTATGAGCTTGTGGATATTGCCGGGATTATGCTATGGGCACGAGGTGCCGAGGATAAATGATGAATTTATTATTGGTATGTGAATTTTCTGTACATTTATGATAAGAAATATGTGCACGAGATGCCGTGGTCATATAATGAAAATAATATTGTCACGTGAGTTGTCCGTGCGGTTGTGATAGAAATATTGGCAAGGTGCCGTGGAAATATGAAAATGGGCTGAGGCCCGTATTTTATGATTATGAAATGAGGTGTCACAGGGTGACTTTTATTTGAAAAATTATATTCGAAACATATTTATTTGATAGAATTATATTCGGAAGATATTTATTTGACTGAATTATATTTGGAAGATATTTATTTGAAAGGGTTATATTTGAAAGATACTCATTTGGAAGAATTATATTTGGAAGACATTTATTCGAAAGAATTATATTTGAAATATGGTTATTTGAAGGAACTATATTCGAAATATATTCATGGAAAAATATTATATTCTAAAGATTATTATTTGAAAAACTTATAGGTGAAAGATTTATATCTGAAGGACTTGATTAATTGATTGTACTTGTATTCATTATTTGTTGAGCAATATTTATGGTGTTCTTGTTGCCCTGCTGTTTATATCACTGGTTGATTATTGTTGTCATAAATGCCATTTGTTTCCTTTATTTTCGTATGCTATATTGCGCAGGTTATTAGACTAGTGAGTGTCTTGACTGTACCTCGTCACGACTCCACCGAGGTTAGTCTTGATACATACTGGGTACCGATTGTAGTGTGCTCATACTACACTTTTGCATAATTTTTTGCAGAGCCAGGTATTGAAGATATCAGATTCGAACAGAGCTAAAGTAGGATCGCAAGGATTCAAGGTAGATTTGTTTGGTCGTCGTAGTCCCTTGGAATCTTTCCATTTTTATTGTACTATTATTTCATTTTCGAACTGTATTGTATATTCGATCCTCGAGATCATTCTATGTATTCAGTTACAATTTGTGACTCAGTATTACCAGTCTTGGGAGGTTATTTGATTATTTCCGCTGTTAGTTTTGACACTTATTTCTATTTTTATTTCTTGTAATAAATCATATTCCAAAAAAATGGCTTGAATTGCAATTAAGATCGGCTTACCTAGTCTTAGAGACTAAGTGCCATCACGACGCCTGTGGTGGGATTTTGGGTTGTGACAGCCGCAACCTCCAACCATTTTGACACATAGTCTACGGCTACGAGTATGTACTTGTTTCCATATGAGCTGACAAAAGGCCCCATGAAATCGATTCCCCATACATCAAACACTTCCACCTCCTGAATTGGGTTCATGGGCATCTCATTTCGGCGGGAAATATTCTCGGGTCGTTGGCATTCATCACAACCCTTCACTCAAAAGTGTGCATCTTTGAACAATGTTGGCCAGTAGAAGCCCGACTCCAATACTTTTGCAGTTGTCCTTACTCCCCCAAAATGGCCACCATATGGGGATGCATGACAAGCCTACAAATAGAAGATTGGTCTATCTCGAGGATACATCCCCGGATCATGTTATCAACACAAATCCTGAACAGATAAGGCTCATCCCAATAATACATGCGACAGTCATGAAAGAACTTTTTCTTTTAGACAGAGGAAAGGTCATACAGAACAATACCGCTCGTCAAATAGTTTGCAATGTATGCATACCATGGCGCTACCTCAAGGCTCGTGGCCGACAGTTGTTCATCTGGGAAAGTCTCTACAATCTCTTCCACCCCAACCTTCTTCTCTGCTCCTTCCAGCCTAGACAAGTGATCAGACACTTGGTTCTCTGTTCCCTTTCGGTCACGGATTTCCAAGTCAAATTCCTGTAGCAGTATCACCCATCGAATCAGGCGCATCTTTGACTCCTTCTTCTCAATTAGGTACCTGAGAGCAACATGGTCAGTATAAACAATTACCTTCGAGCCTAACAGGTATGACCTGAATTTGTCAAATGTGAACACCACTGCTAGAATATCCTTCTCGGTCACTGTGTAATTTAGTAAGACACCACTCAAGGTTCTACTTGCATAGTAGATTGGATGTATGACTTTATCTTTTCGCTTCCCAAGAACTGATCCCACATCATAGTCGCTTGCAACACACATCATCTCAAATGGTTGCTCCCAGTCGGGTGCAACTATGATAGGTGCAGACACCAGCCTCTTCTTCAGCTACTCAAAAGCTACCCTGCAGTCATCAGGAAACACAAATGGGCGATCTTTTTCAAGCAATTTACACAAAGGGTTAGCAATTTTGAAAAAAATCTTTTATAAGCCGCCTGTAGAAACCGGCGTGGCCAAGGAATCTTCTTATTTCCTTGACGGAAGTGGGTGGTGGCAACTTTTCTATTACATCAACCTTTGCACGATCCACTTCAATGCCCTTACTTGGCACTAGGTGCTCTAAGACTATACATTCTTGTACCATGAAATGGAACTTTTCCCAGTTTAATACCAGATTAGTCTCCATACACCTCTTCAATACTCTTTTCAAGTTCATAAGGCAATCATTGAACGTGTTCCCCACCACTGAGAAGTCATCCATGAAAACCTCCATGATTTCCTTTACCATATCTGTGAAGATGGCCATCATGCACCTTTGGAATGTGGCGGGTGCATTGTATAGGCCAAACAACATTCTCCGAAAGGCATAGATGCCATACGAACAGGTGAACGACATTTTCTCTCTATCCTCCGCGGCAATAAAGAATTGATTATACCCCCGAGTATCCATCCAAAAAGTAAAAATGGGACCTCCCTACCAATCTATCTAGTATATGATCAATGAATGCCAGTGGGAAATGGTCTTTTTGAGTGGTCTTCTTCAACCTTCTGTAATCCATACAAATTCCCCATCCTGTGACTGCTCTTTTTGAGATCAACTCGTTGTTCTCATTTTGCACCACAATCATTCCATCTTTCTTTGGCACACACTGCACTAGGCTAACTCAGTTGCTGTCGGAGATGGGAAGATGGTACTCGCATCTAACCACTTGATCACTTCTTTATTCACCACTTCTTTCATGTTTGGGTTCAGCCTTCTTTGATGTTCTCTGGAAGGTTTGTGCCCATCTTCCAGTAGAATCTTATGCATACAAAATGTCGGGATGATACCTTTAATATCTGCAATGGTCCAACCAATTGCAGTCTTGCACTCTATTAACACCTGCAAAAGTTGTTCTTCCTACACATATAACAAACTAGATGAGATAATAACATGTAAAGTTGGTGAGGTGGTAGCGGTTTCAGTTCCAACTGTGGTGGCTCTTAGATCGATGGCTTAGCTGGAGGGGTCTTTCTTTCTTCTAAGTGTAAAGACTCGAACTCGAGCTCTTTTTTCCAGTACCTTTGGCCTTCAAGATCCAACACCCACTCCGTCAAGTCATCACCATTTACGTCTTCTAAGTTCAAGAGGCAAGCCACAAGAGGGTTGTTTGCATTAAGTGGCTCATCATCTTCCTCCATGATCACATTCATAGCTTCTATCAAATAGCAATTTGCAAACTCACTGGGTCGCCGCATAGACTTTTGCACATTAAATGTTTTTATTCAGTATTCAGCCTCATCTTCAGTTCCCTAGTTTCACAATCAATCATAGCTTTTCCTGTAGCCAAGAACGGCCTTCCCAAAATTATGGGAATCTGCTCATCAACCTGGTAGTCCAGAATGACAAAATCTGTCGGAAGCACAAACTTTCCAACTTGCACAAGTACATCGTCAAGTATACCTGATGGCTTTTTCACCGTTCGATCAGCTAGCTGTAGTATCATGGATGTGGGCCTTGCTCTTCCAGTGCCTAACTTTTTATAGATAGCCAATGGCATCAGATTTATGCTCGCCTCCAAATCACACAATGCTTTGGCGAATGCATAGCTACCTATGGTGCATGGAATTGTGAAGCTTCCAGGGTCGGATAGCTTTTCAACTATAGGTCTTGTTGCAACAACACTATAGGTCCGAGTCAATGTCACAGTTTCCAAGTCTTGAAAGTCGAACTTGCGTGACATCAAGTCCTTCATCGTTTTTGCATAACCGGGCATCTCCCTCAAAGCATCAATTAGAGGAATGTTTAACTGAATTTTCTTCAACATTTTGTTGAACTTTTTGTACTGCTCATCCTTCTGATATTTAGCCAACCTATGCGGGAAGGGTGCTGGAGGTCGCTTCTTTCCTGTGGGTTGAGTTAGATCCCGCTTAGGCACTTTTTTTAATGCATTCTCTTGCACTTTCTCAGTCTCCTTTGAAACCTCTTATTATTTGTTTAGTTCCTATTGGGCTGGCTACACTCTTACTTATGTTAGCTCAGTTGACTCATCTACCTCAGTTGGTACTGACACAAGTATCTCAGTTGTCGATTTTCGCGAGCAATATCTTGCTCTAGATCAAGATCTCTACCATTTATTAGACTCACAACCATCAGCTGTTTCGAGCCCTGCTCTTTCGAGTTAACATATGTGTCTGCAGGTAATGTCCATTGAGGACGATTGTTAAGGGACATAGATATTTGACCTAGTTGAATTTCAATGCTCTTGATAGCTGAGTCGTGTGATACTACCTTTTCGTGCACCTGGTGTTCCTTTTCTTGCATCTGGTTGACCTTTTCTTCCATTTTTCCGCTGGACCCAATGAGTTGTTGCGACATTCCTTTTATTTCAAACAACCCATCATCTTGTTGCATTATATGTTGATGTTGAGGTTGTTGATAAGCTAGTTGCTGATTGTACCCTTGTTGCCTTTGATAAGGCACAACCTAGCCCTGTGGTCATGCAGCTTCAGGGTTATTATTATCATTGTATTGCTGTTGTGGTGGCCTATATTGTTGATTCTGCTCTCCCCAAGTCTGACCTCCTTGTCTCTAGCCTCCATAGTTGCCCACATAGTTCATATTCTCTTGATAGTTCTGATTTTCACTTTCCCCACTCCACGAGCACACATATGGCTGATTAATGCATGGTGTGCATAATCCTCCATTTGTCGTGTCAACTATGTGCACCTGCTTCTGGCCTAACTCATCAATCTTTTTTGTTAGGATACTCAATTGTGTCATCATCGTAGCCATATTCTCAGCCATGGAGTTGTTTGGGTCTAAAGCTACTGAGTGAACTACATGAGTGATTGTAGAGTCTCTTGTCATCCATCCTGATTTTTGAGCCATTTTATCAAGACCTTGCATTCCCTGAATGATATGCTCAAAAATGTTCCACCTGCTTAAGCATCAACATTGGCCTTCAAGTTTTCTTCCAATCCTATGTAGAAAATTTTCCCCAACATATGATCTGCAATGCCATGATGTGGACACTTAACCAGCATACCTTTGAACCTCTCCCACGTTTCTTGTAATGTTTCAGGTGGTTTCTGCCTGAAGCTCAATATCTCATCAACTTGCTTTGTAGTCTTATTGGGTTGATAGAACTTGTTCAAAAATTGCGTGACTAATTCCCCCCAAGTGGTGATGGAGTTTATGGGGGCGAATTGAGCCAAGTCTGAGCCTCTCCCGTTACTGAGAATGGAAACAACAACAACCTTATTGCTTCCAATGTCAAATTTGGTTGCCTTTGCGTAACACATATTGATAGGAAATTTTCAGATGCTATTGAGGATATTCAATGTAAGACCCGAGAACAGTCCCTTGTTATGCAACAAATGTAGCATGTTGTTTGTGATTTGAAATGATTCCGCTTGTATCTGAGAGACTACAATTGCGGTTGCCAGATTTTCAGCGGCGGGTTGTGCCCAATCATACAAGGTTTCTTCTAGCTCAAGAGGTGTCACACCCTGATTGTTCGGGTAATTCCCATTATTTCTGTTGTTTGGGTTGTCTATTACGTCACCCATGTTTAGTTTGATTTGTTCTGTTGAGTTCTGTTGTTGTTTGTCCTTCTTGTTTGCACGATTTAATGCCTGGAAAGCTTTCTCAGGATCCGATAATGCTTCAGAAAATTCACTAGTTCTTGAGGAGTTCTAGGCATGCACATGTAACACCCAAGACTACAAACGTTAGAATTTCAATATAATGAATTTCAAGTCTAGAAAGCTGACTAAACAATGAATTCTAGCTATTCTTCTAGTCGTAATAAATAATACCATACGACGCTAAAATTTGATTACGCCCAACTATGCCTTATGAAAAGTACTAACCGGTCATTGTAAATATAATCCGGTTTACAAGTCCAGAGTCGAATCCCACATGGAATTAACCTACTAATCACAACTGCTAGTTTCACAAGAATTCAATTAATCAACTTCCAGAAATATTGAATAATGAGTTTGAGTGTTTACTAACTAAAAGCTAAGTAATTAAAAAGATTTAATTTTATTATTAACAAAGCAAATGTCGTAGACAAGATTGGAAAGGTCTAGGGTTACGATTTTCCTTTTTATCGGAATCCTCCCTGCTACGTCTTCTATAAATTCTCCTAGATACTCTCTACCGATCGTGAGCGCTTTAGGTGTCGTAATTCTCTTCCGAGTAAATAAAACAATTTACTAAACATATCCTTCTGAATTATGCTACCTGTCACTAGTTTACCTCTCACTAAGATCGCACTAAAGTTTCGTTATTCCTAATCCTACCTTTAAACCCTTCGTATTGCTCCCTCGTATATGTTAGGAGTGATGTTTTTCAACAACTACCTAAATATGTATCCTTTTCCAAGTAATACACACTAAATAGGCATAGCCGATCGAGGTCCCTTCAATCAACAACAATAATCACGTAGTTGAACAAGTAGAGAAAATCCCATGAAAAATTTATATTCAACGCAATAAAAATTCATCCTCCAAGAGGTTCCATCAAATCCTAGAATAAAGAGTTTAGATACTCATAATTGTTTTCACAATTACAATATAAGAATTCATCACCAATAATAGAAAAAGGGAAGAAGAAAGATAAAAATTTATTTCTGAATCTTCCGTATTGCTCTTTGCTTGTTCTTGACTTCAAAGATGTTGTGTCACTGTTAAAACGTTATTCTTTGATGTATTTATATCACTTAGGGTTGCTAATGGGACTAAATTTTTCAATCCAACATCGGATGGGAGAAGGTGGAATCCGCGTCTGGTTTCGCGCGTCGCGCGCCCTTTGACGCGGATTCAGCTTTTGAAATTCTTCCATTTCGCAAAGCGATCTGTGCCTTTGCTTCGCTTCGCTGTTTTGTGCCTTCACTTTTCTCCTTTTTCACGTCTGTTTTCGTGCCACTCACGAGAATAGACGAGCTCCTAAAAAAAATTAACGGGGTCAAATATAACATGCTAAGGCACAATTGGATTTGAAAAACTTATTGTCATAAGTATATTCCAAAAAAGAATTTATCTAGAAGAAAGATTGTTCACTTCATTAAAAATAAAATAGAAGTCCAAATATAAGAAAATAAATATTTCTTCAGCTTTCAAATACTCTTGCAAGTATTAATTTTTGGAATTGGGCACGGGCTTTGCACAAGCCAAAAATAACTAGTTTTCTAAAACGAGCCAGTGCATCTGCCACCATGTTTGATTCCTAGTAACGAGAAGCCAATGACTCAAGATAAGGCATGGCAATGTTTAATAAAAAAAATGTTAAGCTTTTTATTAAAAAAATTAAATGAGATAATAATGGGTAAATTCTAGTTAAAAATAATAAATCCTAAATCTGAAGTTAATAGATGTCAGTAATATAAAACCGCATTCAAGGCTATTAAATACCGAGGGGGGGGGGGTGTTTAACGATTATGAATGAGTGAGGGAATAATGGAAAGCAATAAATATGATAAATGAAAATAAATATAAATTGGAAGAATGATTCACTCAAATATTGAATGATGTGGATGATTCTTCCTTCTGACAACAACGTGTGATAACCAAATATGAGAATAAACAAAGTGTTCTTGGATCGTGTGATGGAAAGGTAAAATAAACAACAAAATCGATAACAGTAGAAAGGTAAGCCTTTTGTATTCTCTCTCAAGAGTCAACTTCTTACAAGTGTTCTTATCAGAAAAAATGAATCCAATCCTTTTTTGCTCCCTATCTCTTACTATTTATATGGGATATTCCTAGAAAACCCTAAAAATTACAGCCTAGGGAATATTCGAATATCCCTTTTGGTAATTCCAAGACTATTCTAGTCGTTACTCCTTTGCTTCTCTATTCGACCTCGGTCTTGATTTCTTTCTTGGTGACTCCTCGCCATTGGACCTTGGTCGACCATGGCCATAACTTCTGCGCTTGTTGATTCAAATTTGCCGAACATAGTCAGATATTGACCCATACAGTTAGTCCCTCCGCTTGTTGAGGTTGTCTTCTGGTCGACTTCAATGAGCGGAATTTATCAGCAACATATCTGGAAAAATTCCGAACTGATGGCCGAGTAGGAGCAATTATCGTCGAGATGGTGACGTGTCATTCCGAAGGTTGTGGTCAATGAGGTAGGTACGGGATGACGTCACGGCCACATGCATCATCATTGCGCATCTTACCGATGCGCAGTATCATTTCTCGAGCCTCTGTCGCCTCGATTCTAGCACTACTGACGGTTATTTGCACTGGTTCGGGCGCCCCGGTTATCTATAAATAAGGGGGAAAGCTACTCAATGAAAATTTCGCATTTTCTTGCTTCTTCACCTCTGCATTTGGCTTCTTCCTCTTCTTCTTCCTGTGTTCTTGATCTCTATATCTTCTGTCGTCAACACCCTTTTTCTACTTCCGGCTCCACCGCACACACACTATCGAAAAATGAGCAACACGATTCCCAACTCTGAGACAATCTTTGACCCTGCCCCATTATTGGTGGCTATGCCCTCCAGTGGCGGAGAACCCATGGTTTTGGAGGACGAAAACTTCCCCACTTTGGAGGAGGTTGTTCCCCGTAACACAACTTCTAGGTCTGACTTCTCTAAGGAACCTGTTCAGGAACCCGAGCCGGTAAGGTCCAATATGGAGTTGAAGCATATCTCCGCCCTCAGATCCAAATACCACATCCTTGCCCATGTTGACATCGTTCCGGTAGGGGACGACGTGATACAAGTTCACCGGGTTGCGAATCCTAGCGGGTTCCTCGAGCAGTGGAATTTTGCTCGTAAGTGTCATTGTCAACTGAATCACGCTTTTTTCTCTTTTTTTTTGTGTTTCATGAATTACTTTTTTCTTCCCCTTTCGTGTAGCTAATAGGCACCCTCCTTTTCTGATCGCCGACATCATTGACTGGGTGGCACAAGTCCTCCCCTTCACCGTAGGGATTAATGACTGGGCGTCTTTCAACAAGAAGTTTGGGCCCAAGCCCTCGACCGGTAAGTTGAACCTCGTATTGTGGATATTTCTACTTTGTTATTGTTCATCTCCCCTTTGTACTTGTGATTTTTTTAATGGCGTCAGGTCGTAGGAATTTCAAGAAGGCGAAGGCCCCCGTTCCTGCTTTCCGTCAGATGATTGCCTCGGTCGGGACGCAATTCGTGTTGGCCGAGTTTGTACATAATTATTCTCCTCAGACCCCGTCATTGGGTGACTCTGGCCCACACACGGACGTTGCACTAAAAGAGATCCTGGCCCACCCGGTGATACACCTTATAGATGAGTATTCTCCAGGCGAGGAGGAAACAAAATCGTTGAAGAGGCGGAGGGTACAGACTGGCGGAATTACCACAGACGCTGCCGCGCCTGAGGGGACGATCATATTGGATACGGAGTCGGTGCATCCACCGATTATCGAGGCTGCTCCCACGCTAGAGGTCAGTGCAGAGGGGAGGCCATTGGAGGTAGAAGGGGCTGCCACGGGGGGAGAATAGCCACGGACCGCTGAGGTCGGCACAATGTCTGCGGGTGAGAGAGGCAAAATTGTCATTGTAGAAGACGATGGTTCAGGCTCTGATATCAACCCCGATGAGGTATGGGACTTCTAAGAGAGGTTTACTCGAGTAGAAATAAGGACCAAGGGGTCTACTCAAAACATTGTAATCCCCGTGGATTTCAACCTGCTGGTTAATTCGGAACGGGTGGTTCCAACTTTTGCCCCTTTATGCGCGGACTCCTAGAACAGGATGTTGCAGATGCTGAAGGACGTGAACTTGTCACTGGGAATTTCTGGCATGGCCCTGTGAGTAAGTTCCTTTTCCACGCTTTAACTTCATTCATAATTACGTTATCTTCCTTTGCTGATCTTTCTTCTTTTGTTTGTCAGACTCTCATTTTTGAGATTGAGCGCAATCGTCGGGAAGAGAAGAGGTCGGCCCTTTTTAAGAGGATGGAGTCCAAATATAGGGAATACCATAACAAGAATCGAGCACAGGTCAGCATACTCGGCGAGGACGGTCAATTCCAGACTCTCCGGGATGAGCTGAAACAAAAAGATGAGTAGTTGAGGGAGAAGGATGGTGAGCTTGTGAGGGCCATTGGCAGGTGCAGCGTGCTCGAGGGGATGTTGAGAGCCAAAGATGAATAAATTGAGGTAAGCAAGGGGATAATGGCCGAGAACAACGATCTCCAGGCTCAGTGGCGTCCTTACGGGTCGAGCTTAAGTAGAGTGAAGCCAGAGCCAACGACATGAGGGACGAGTTGGCCGCCAGAGCTGGGCAGTTGGAGAGAGTTGAGAGAGCTAGAACAGCAGGTGTGGCGGAGGCGGCTGCACTAGCGGGTACCCTCCGTGTCTTCAGGTTCGAGCGGACTAGTGAAGCAAAAATATCAGCGCTTTAAGAAGCAAGGATTGAAGAGCAGATAGGAGGTTTAGAGGCAGATGTCTCAGATCTAAACGAGCAGATTGTCGTTCTAAAAGCCGAGAAGGTGCAACAAAAGGACCAGTCGTCTACCTCTCATGCTTCCACTTATCCTAGTGTGTCTCTGGACTTGAATAAGAAGTGGGTTCATGCTGAGGCCCAGCTTGACATATATAGGGCTCTGATGACGACCGAGAAGGTTTCTTAGGCAGAATTCAAGGATGCTCGTGTTAAGATACATGCAGCTCGTGATGCCTGTGGCTACGACCCCGGTATGCCCTGGGTGGATGATGACAAAGATGACTTGGATAGGCTCACATCTGATGCTTGGTATGACGATGAGTACGCTGATGGCGCGGGTGATGGTGGAGATGGTGCAGCTGGACCGGGCGGTGAAGGTGGCGATGGCGCAGGCGCAAATGATGTGGTGTGATGCTTTTGTACTTAGTTTTTGTTATTTTATTACTCTTTTTCTTTTGTGGCGTCTTTCTTTCCCTTTGTAAAATGTTTTATTTTCTTTGGAATGGAATGACTGACCTTTTGATGTATGTTCTCGACCTATTTTTATTTTTTTCGAATGTTTTTCTTTATAAGAGTTCCTGACTCTTATTAGTTGGTTCGAACAAGGTCGAATGTTAATTAATTCGAACGAGATCGAATGTGAGTCGATTCGAGCGAGGTTAAATGTTTAACTCTTTTAGTGATTCGACGAGGCCGAATGATAATTAATTCGACCGGGGTCGAATGTTAGTTAATTTGAGCGAGGTAGAATGTTTGACTCTTTAAGTGATTCGATGAGGTCGAATGCTAATTAATTCGAGCGAGGTAGATTGTTAGTTAATTCGAGCGAGGTCGAATGTTTGACTCAAGTTGGTTCGAACAAGGTCAAACATTAATTAATTCAAACGAGGTCGAATGTGAATCGATTCGAGCGAGGTCGAATGTTTGACTCTAAGTGATTCGATGAGGTCGAATATTAATTAATTCGAGCGAGGTCGGATGTTAGTCGATTCGAGCGAGGTCGAACGTTTGACTCAAGTTGGTTCGAACGAGGTCGAACGTTAATTAATTCGAATAAGGTCGAATGTGAGTCGATTCGAGCAAGGTCGAATGTTTGACTCTAAGTGATTCGACGAGGTTGAATATGGACTTTGAGATTGGCGTAATATATAGACTTGGCGGAGAAATGAGAAACTCATGTATTTGCAAATTTTCGCTTTGTTTGTACATTCATTGGAGAAGTTTACATGTTTTTGCTCTATTCTCACATACTATGGAGAAGTCCCAGTCTATCTAGTCCCTTCATTGATCGACCTGGAGAAGTAGTTGAGAGGTTGGACGATGAACTTAACACTTAAACTTCGAGACGCCCTCTTCGTTGCCTCGTTAAAAACCTCCCCGAGAAAACCCAATTGGGACAAAACTCAGGTGAGGGAAAAAGAGCATGACTTGGGGGACGTCTATTTTTATAAATTGAAGTATTTGAGGTGGGCGACGTTCCAACAGTTTGAAAGTAGTTTTCCTTCCATTGTTTCTAGCTGGAACGACCCTTTGTTTACCGCCATCGTGATTTTGTATGGGCCGTCCCAATTGGTTCCCGGTTTGCCTTCCCATGGGTTTTTTCTCGCTTGTGTTTTGGCTTTGAGTACATAGTCCCCGACTTTGAGTGGCCTGACTTTGGCTTTTTTGTTGTAGTACCGCTTTGCTTGTTGTCTTTGAGCTATCATTCGTATGTAGGCCATGTCTCTCCGCTCTTCGGCTTCGTCGAGGTCTTGCCTTCTTCTTTCATTGTTGCTTGGACCGCTCTCATTTGAGTACCTTAGACTTGGTTCACCGACTTTGACTGGTATTACTGCATCAGTCCCATAGACTAGTGAATATGGTGTTTCTCCTGTGCTTGTTTTCGGCGTGGTGCGGTATGCCCATAGCACTTCCGGTAGTAATTTCGGCCACAGTCCCTTGGCGTTCTCAAGCTTCTTTTTCATGATGTTCAATATTGTTTTGTTGGACGACTTTGCCTGACTGTTGCCTGCAGGATGATATGGCGTAGAGAGTATTCTCTTGATGTGCCATTTTTCGAAGAACTCGACGGTCTTTTGCCCAGTGAATTGGGGTCCGTTGTTGCAACTAATTTCTTTGGGGATGCCAAATCGGCATATGATGTTCCTCCATATGAATGTGATAACTTCTTGCTCACTTATTTGGGCGAATGCACCTGCTTCTACCCACTTGGAAAAATAGTCAATTAAAACTAAAAGAAATCGTACATTACCTCGTCCCGCTGGGAAGGGTCCGACGATTTCCATTCCCCATTTGATGAAAGGCCAAGGCAAAGTGACTTAGTGGAGGTTCTCACTCGCTTGGTGAATCATGGGGTCATATTTTTGGCATTTCTCGCACCTTCTAACGAGGTTGGTGACCTCCTTTTTCATTGTGGGCCAATAGTAGTCTGCTCGTATGAGGCATCTGACGAGAGCTCGATTGCTGGTATGAGCTCCGCAGTGTCCTTCGTGTACTTCTTCAAGGACGTGTCGCATTTGGTTTGGTCCTAAGCATTTTGCTAGAGGACCGCCAAATGTTCATTTGTATAAGTCATTATTGATGATGTTTTACTTGGACGCCTGCATTCGAAGCTTCTTGGCTTCTTTTTTATCGGGTGGGAGCACTCCATCCTGCAAATATGAGATAATACGATTGCGCCAGTACCAAGTCATGTTTATAGTTCGTACCTCGATTTGATCTACTGATGAATGAGGAGAGTGGCCACGTTCTCTTTTTCATTTATGTTCCTGGTAGCTGCCGCCAATTTGGAAAGGTCGTCTGCCTCGATGTTCTGCGCTCAAGGTATCTGGTCGAGCTGGCATTCATCGAACTTGGACAGCAGCATGCAGATCTCGGCCTGATATATTTGTAGCCTTTGTTCTTTGATTTGGAAAGTCCATGCGACTTGATTGACGACGAGTTGTGAGTCACATCAGAGGATGACCCATCGTGCTCCGTATTTGAGGGCCAGTTTTAATCCTGCAATCACGGCCTCATTGTTAGTCATATTAGGACACCGTATGGACTGGCGAATTACTTCACCCGTCGGGACCTCGAGTACGAGTCCCAGTCCAGATCTTGACGTGTAGGAGGCACCATCGGTGTATAAAATCCTTAGGTCGAGTAACTCGGGGGAAGTACTAGTGGCTTCCCTTTCGACCTCAGGCATTATTTTAGCGCTGAAGTCGATGAAGAAGTCAGCGAGTACTTGCGACTTTATCGTTGTTCGTGGATGATATATTATATCGTGCTCTCTTAACTCGATGGCCCATTTAGCCAACCTACCCGACAACTTGGGTTTCTGTAGGATTCTCCTCAGGGGAAAGGTCATGACCACCGAGATGGGTGGCATTGGAAATAAGGTCTAAGCTTTCGTGAAGCTACGACTAAAGCCAGGGCCATCTTTTCGAGGTGAGGGTACCTTGTTTCGACATCGACCAAAGTTTCGCTAATGTAATAGATTGGAGACTACGTACCTTTGTTTTCACAGACCAAGATTGCGATAACCACAACATCAGATGCGGCCAGGTAGATTAAGAGGCGTTCTCCGGGTTCCGCCTTGGCAAGCAGCGGGGGCAAGGACATTTATGCTTTTAATTCTCTTAGGGCGTTGACATACTCGAAATGCCATTACAGTCCATTGTCCTTATTGAGTACGCCGAAGAATTTGTGGCATCTATCAGAGGATCGTGAGATGTACCTCGATAGGGCGGCTATACGGCCAGTCAGCTTTTGCACATGCTTCTTGCTGGTCAAATTTTCAGGTATTCCCTCTATAGCCTATGGTCGGGGTTAACCTCAATGCCTCTCTGCGACACCAAGAAGCTGAGGAACTTCCCTGAGGTCATACCGAAGGCTCATTTCTCAGGATTCAACTTCATGTGTTGAAGGCCTCCCTCAGATGGTCGATGTGATCTTTTTTTATTTTCGACTTGGCCAACAAATCGTCTATATATACCTCCATCATTTTTCCGAGCTGCTCTTTGAACATTGTGGTTACTAGCCTCTGATAGGTTGCCCCTGCATTTTTCAGTTCGAACGACATGACTCTGTAGTAGTACGTTCCTTGGTGGGTGATGAACGTGGTTTTTTCCTGGTCCTCCTCCATGAGGATTTGGTTGTAACCTGAGTAGGCATCCAATAAACTTAACAGCTCGTGCCTCGCTGTTGCGTCGATGAGCTGATTAATGTGAGGCAACGAGAATGAATATTTTGGGTAGGCCTTGTTCAGATCTGTGAAGTCCACGCACATCCTCTATTTCCCATTTTTATTTTTCACCATGACCATGTTGGCGACCCATTAGGGTTACTTTGACTCCCTGATAGAATCGTTTGCGAGCAATTTTTCCACCTCTTCATGGACGGCATCATTTATTGCAGCATTGGGTTTTCTTCTGATCTACCGTACCGACAGGTAGAGTGGGTCGACATTTAGCTCGTATGTTGATATTTCCTTCGGGATGCCTGGCATATCTACATGGGAGAAGGAAAATAAGTCCGCATCTTCAGTTAAAAATTTATGGAATTTACCTGATTCTTGGAGTTTGTGGCCGATGTAAGCTTTTTTGTTGTGGTCGCCTTTATCCATCTGAACGGGATCGAGGTCTTCCATAGTTGATCCAGTGGCTTCTATGATGTTAGGGTCTTTGATGAAGTCTCTTTGTTCGTCACCGTCTGACCCCGACCTCGCTAATTGCTACGCTTCTGTGTCTTTGCGTTTCAACTGTTGAGTGTATGTGCAGTCTTGGGTGATCCGATAGCATTCTTGGGCTTTGCGTAGCTCGCCTCAAATGTTGAATACTCTCTACGGGGTGGGAGACTTGATCACAGGATATATTCTGGACGGGATGGCCCTCATGGCGTGTATCCAGGACCGTCCTATGATGACGTTGTATGATGTGTCTTGATTCATGATGTGAAACATTGTTTCCGAGGTGATACCTCAGGCCAAAATGGGTAGTGTAATATCTCCGGGGGTCTGCTCAACTGCATTGTTAAAACCTGTTAGTGTTATGTAGCGTGGTACTATCTTATCCTCGAGTCTCATCTGTGCGAGAACTCTAGGGTGGATAATACACACGCCGCTTCCGTCGTGTACCATAATCCATTTTACATCGGTGTTTGTAATTTGTAAAGTAATAACAAAAGCATCATCGTGAGGAAAGGTGAAACCGTGGGTATCCGACTTATCGAAGATGATACTTTCTTTGAGGTTGTCATACCATTCGGGGGTGATCAACCGCTTCAACTTGTGAGTGGTTGTGAATTTCACGTGATTGATTGTTTCATTGTCGCCTCCGTCGATAATCATATGGATGGTGCAGGCTGGGAAGGGTGGTTTCGGGGGGCCTTGATGCTATTCCCGAACACAAGCGAAATTGGCTCTTCCTCGGACGCTCATAAGCTCCCTCAATTTCCCTTTGTGGATCATTTTTACTACCTATTTGCTTAAGGCAATACAGTCCTCGGTCTTATGGCCTCGCTCCTGATGGAATTCATAGAGGGCATTCGACTTTATAGTGTTTGGGTCAGAATTTATCTTTTGCGGCCATTTCACCTTAGGGCCGATCTTCTCTAGGGCGTAGACTATCTCTGAAGGAGAAACACAAATATTATGAGCAGATAACAGTGGAGGAATACATCTTTCGTTTCGGTGAGTCCCTGTTTACGTCCTAGATGGGCCATCGTCATGGCGACGGGGGTGGGGGGGATGTGTGGTATAGCGACAGTTCAGATATATGGCTAGTGTCTTTCGCGATTGAGGCGCGGACCTACATGGTCCCTTCGGCTATCGTTTCAACGGTCTTTTCTTGACTCCATCTGCACCGATGTCAAACGCTGGGTTTGTCCGTTAAGGTCGTCCTCGTCCGCTCTCATCTCGGCACAGTAAGAATTGTGTATTTCTTCCCAGGTAGTGAGGGGTATTTCAAAAGCCTGCTCAACAGTTTTCTAGTCGCCCTCGACCCGTTGCTGTTCAACCCATTCTGGAAAGCTGTTACCGCCATTCCCTTTGACACGTTTGGAAGGGTCATTCTCACTCTGTTGAATCGGGTGAGGAAGTACCTGAGTCCTTCGGCGGGTGATTGTTTAATTGCGAATTTGTCATTCACCCTGGCTTCTGCTTTATTGGCCCCGACATGGGCGGTGCGAACTTGTCGGCCATCTCCTCAAATGTGTCTACGGAACGTGCTGGTAGTTGCGCGTACCATGTCAAGGCTCCCCCGGTTAGAGTTTCGCCGAACATCTTTAGTAGTACCGACGACATTTGTTCTTTAGTGAGGTCGTTGCCTTTCACCGCGGTGACGTAGTGAATGATGTGATCTCCAGGGTCCGTTGTGCCATCATATATTTATAAGTATGGAGGCATCTTGAATGTTTTAGGTATAGTATGTGGTGCAGCCTCATCGCTATACGGTTGTTCCACGAACCAGCCGACATCCCGTTTTGGCAGAAGTTTTGGGGCGCCTGGTATCTTATCAACCTTCTCTTGGTGTTCCCTCATTTGGTCGAAGAGTTCTTTGTTCTCGTTCTCCATCTCCTCCATTTTTCTCAGAATGGAAGCGAGGGCATCATTACTTGCATTATTAGTAGTGTGAGTGGTACCTGTTGGAGAAGGAGTGTGTGCTGCTCTTTGGTTGTCGTTGTGATGTCGACTCGTGCATCATTTCTACTCGCCCCGGGTTTGTCGAGTATATTATTCAGTGTACTTGTCATCCATGCTTCTAATAATTTTTTCACTACTGGTGGTGCTTCTTCTGTCGTGGACGTAGAGACTCTTTTCCCATGAAAGGGGGGTGAATCACTTCGCCTAGGTGAAACGCTTAGCGTCACATTCCCCTCGTCATCTCCGTTGACCTCATTGATGGCTCTTAGAAGTTAGCAGTGAGGCATGCTACTGCCTTCAATCTTTCTTCTCCATTTCCTGCCATGTTAGGTCGTGCAAGCAGGAAAAAGAAAGTTCTGTTGTTTTTTTCTTAGATCTAGAAGAAACTAAAGTTTTAACTAGAAAGACTCCACAGACGGCGCCAAATTGTTTGACCAAAAAGTGTTAAGATTTTTATTAAACTAATTAAATGAGATGATAATGGGAAAATCCTAGTTAAAAATAATAAATCCTAGATCTGAGATTAATAGATGTCAGTAATATAAAACCGCATTCAAGGCTATTAGATACCAAAGGGAGGGGGTGTTTAATGATTATAAATGAGTGAGGGAATAATGACAAGCAATAAATATGATAAATGACAATAAATGTAAATAAGAAGAATGATTCACCCAAATATTGAATGATGTGGATGATTCTTCCTTCTGAAAATAACTTGTGATAACCAAAAATGAGAATAAACAAAGTGTTCTTGGATCGTGTGAGTAGAAAGATAGAATAAACAACAAAATCAATAACAGTAGAAAGGTAAGTCTTTTGTATTCTCTCTCAAGAGTCAACTTCTTACATGTGTTCTTATCAGAAAAAATGAATCCAATCCCCTTTTTTCTCCCTATCTCTTACTACTTATATGAGATATTCCTAGAAAACCCTGAAAAGTACAGCCTAGGGAATATTCGATTGAATATTCCTTTTTGGTAATTCCAAGACTATTCTAGTCGTTACTCATTTGCTTCTCTATTCACCTCGATCTTGATTTCTTGCTTGGTGACTCCTCGCCATTGGGCCTTGCTCGACCTCAGCCATAACTTCTACGCTTGTTCATTCACATTCGCAGAACTTAGTCTGATTTTGACCCATACATCAATCACTAGCATAAAAAATGTTGCCTAGGGGTGTACATAGGTCGGGTTGGATCGGATTTTTCAATTACCAAACTAAATTAGTGGTTTTGGATTTTTAAATCTATTAATCAAACCAAACAAAACCAACAAAGTCGGGGTTTTCAATCTTCGGTTTTTTCTGATTTTTTGGCTTTTCCAGAATTTCGGATTTTTTTGCCGATAAAGCCTTTATAGTACAAAATATGTAACTTGTGCTCCAAATATTTCTTTGGTCGTAGTAAGATACAACTATATAATGTATTTTTTAATAAAATAATACAATAATATGAGATAAGTCATAGCATTATACTAAAATATTCAATAACAAAAATAATAAAATTGCATAAAGCAAATATTGGTAATTAATAAGCCATAATAAAAATTAACATAATCTAAAAATACTATATAGGAAATTCTAAAATAAATATAGCTAATAAATACTATTAATTACATAACTAAATACTAAAGAGAAAGATATTGAGTTATATATTTTTATTATAACCAATATAAAACTAAAAAATAAGTATCCAACACTATTGTTATTCCCAGTGTTATTCTAAAGTTCATGCTTCTTTAATTTTCCCTCCAATATTATACTTTTCTCTTGCAAAGAAAACAACCGTACAAAAAAAAAAATATTTTTCAACAAGGAAAGTATTTGTTGAGCAAAAGCATGACACGAAAATAAGTATTTACCAAAGGATAAATCCAATACTCAAGATAGCAAAATTCAAATTAAATGATAGTATTAAGTATTAACAATTCAAATCTCTTGTTATCCAAATGATTTTCTTTATTTCCTATTAACTATTTTGCAGTTGTCTTATTATTTTCTAATTCATTTTACTCTTTTGATTTGAGGGAATAGTTTTCTAATTTGAGTCACATGGGTTTTCTTAGTTTTCTGTTTTACGTCACGTGAAATATTACCCACTAACTTTAGTAGATCATTCTTTTCTTATGGCATCCTAACTACTTATTTTTTTAATCATGGTTGGTTTATTTTCTTTTTCTTTTTCTTTAGTTTTTCTATCACACCAAGCTGAAAGTTAAAATATTTTAAATTACAATTGTTTCACTAAAATAATTTGTGGCATATTCTTCTAAATCAACATGGCGAATAAACCTTTATTCTTCAACATGAATTCTATCGTTAAATAGTGTTAGTTTCACCAAATGATCAAACTTTTGTTAGAAATCTGTATTTGAAAATATATTCAAAACCAGTAGCAATGGAAAATATTAGAAATGTAGAAGAATAAAAAATGAATCAGAGCCCACTGAATTCACAGTGTTTTCTTAAGAAACTTAATCCCCTCCTAGGTCCCGAAGTTTAGGATTATTTTCTGCCATGATAGAAAGGGTAACCTCACTGATGTAGCGGTACTTCAAACCCTAGTGATCGACGAACTCAAATAACAGTAGTAAATCACACTTACTGCTTTCTTTTCTGTTAAAATAATGAAGAAAGAAGAAGGAGAAATTAGAATTTTCATAAGGAAAAACTGAGGGAGGGTTCATTTATTTATAACCAAAAAAATAATGGGTTATACTGAAGAGTTACAACTCTTCATGTAAGGTTACAACTCAAAATGGTTGTTTCATAAAACGGTCATTTCTGCAAATCGCCAAATTCAATTATAACAGAAAAATTAAAACGGAGAAAAATTGAATTACCATTACAGTAACGGTCTAATTTGGATTAATTAATATTGTGTTAATATAAACAAATAAATTTGGTCCAAAAAATTAATCAATCAATCGATCATTTGACCGAAACCGAAGCCGAAGCCGAGCCGAGCGAGCGATGACGATGATGATAGCGCAAGGCTTGCCTTCTTCTTAACTCTTTAAGAGCTAGAAGAAGAGCAATTGTATATGTACCCATCAAAAGTCTTTTCCTCCTCCAATATGGGACAATGTCCCTTTGTCAAGGAGGAAAAATCAAATTTTTATTTTTTCCCCTCCATTTCCCATTCACCCTCTTTTAAGCTCTAAGAGGCTTAAACCCAACAATCCCGCACATGAATTGGGAAGCATGAAAAAATGTGTGATTTACTAGCAAGGATTAGTCGCATCTGGATAAGTAGGTTTCCCTTTGAACTTTTCGTAGTGAACTTATGTCGGATATACTCGATCAATCGGTAGATTTGATATCTATGAACCGTCGAACTTTGGTGTATACCTAGACAACCATAAGTCGACAATGAACCTTTAACCGTCTTTGGTTCTCATTATTATGTTCGTTTCAGTCATGAACACCATCCGGTTTCATAAGTGCGTAGAAACCTGGCCTTACTAAGTTCTCCTTGAAGCAGCTAAGACTTCACACTTACATAGGTGATTTCTAAATGTGTCATCCCGTAGATACACTATTTGATATATCCCATATCAAATTTAGAAACCATTAAAAATCCTTAATGCTTTATCCTTGGTACTGAACACTGCCTCATCACAAGAATGGACCAAAAATTTTTAGTTAACAATGTTGAACTGTCATTAATGACTTTGTTTGATCTCCTTGAACCTAGATCTTGGGATTTCAGTCTTCTAGGTAGAGTTACCGCCACAATGACTTGTCCTTGGCCATACTCCCATTCCCCTCTATGATTTCACAACTACCTCTCTAGTTAGCCCTTTCGTAATTGGATCCAACACATTGTCGCTTGACTTTACGTAGTCAATTGTGATGACCCCCTAGAGAGTAGCTGCCTAACGGTTTTATGTCTTCGTCGTATATAACGAGATTTACCGTTAAACATAACACTCACATCCCTTCTAATTTCCGCTTGACTATCACAATGTATGCATATTGGTGCCAACGGTTTGAGCCAAAATGGAATATCTTTCAAGAAATTTCGGAGCCATTCAGCTTCTTCGCCGGCTTTATCTAAAGGCTATAAACTCAGCCTCCACTGTAGAGCGGGCAATTCAAGTTTGTTTGGACGACTTTCAAGATATCGCTCCTCCACCAATAGTGAATACATATCCACTTGTGAACTTAGAATCAGTTGAACCGGTGATCCAATTTTCATCACAGTATCCCTCAATCACCGCAAGATAATTACTATTGTGAAAAACAAAGTCTTGGATATCTTTTAAATATCCCAAAACTTGTTTCATCCCAATCCAATGAGATTGACCAGGATTACTCATGTATCGACTCAATTTATTTATAGCACAAGCTATATCTGGTCGAGTACAATTCATGATATACATTAAACATCCCATCACACGAGCATAATCCAATTGTGATATGCTTTGGCCTTTGTTCTTTGCAAGTGCAAGATTCACGTCAATCGAAGTCTTTGCAACTTTAAAATCTAAGTACTTGAATTTTTCAAGTATTGTTTTTATGTAATGAAATTGTGACAAAGACATACCTTGAGAAGTCTTATGGATCTCAATACGTAGAATTAAATCAGTAACTCCCAAGTCTTTCATATCAAACTTTCTAGTTAGCATACGCTTGGTCGCATTTAGGTTGGCAATGTCATTACTCATTATCAGCATATCATCCACATATAAACAAACAATGACTATGTGATTTACAATAATTTTAATGTACATAGATTTATCACATTCATTTATCTTAAAGCCATTTGACAATATTGTTTGGTCAAATTTTGCATACCATTTTTTAGGTGCTTGTTTTAGTCCATAAAGTGACTTAATAAGTCTACATACCTTCTTTTCTTTACCTGGAACTAAAAACCCTTCAGGTTGTTCCATGTACATTTCTTCCTCCAAATCTCCATTTAAGACGGCTGTTTTAACGTCCATTTGATTAATTTCAAGACCATATACCGCAACTAATGCTACTAACGTTCGTATGGACGTAATTCTTGTAACTGGAGAGTATGTATCAAAATAGTCAAGACCTTCTCGTTGTCTATACTCTTTGACCACAAGTCATGCCTTATATTTGTCAATAGTACCATCATCTTTTATTTTACTCCTAAAAATCCATTTAGAACCCAATGGTTTATTGTCTTGAGGAAGATCAATCAATTTCCATGTATGGTTATTCAGTATGGATTCTATTTCACTATTGGCTGCCTCTTTCCAAAATAATAATTACGAAGAAGACATAGCTTCTTTAAACGTTCAAGACTCATTTTCCAATAAGAAATTCACAAAATCTGGTCCAAATGAAGTGAACATTCTTTGACGTTTATTACATCTTGGATCCTCCTGATTATACGTACTTTCTTTTGTCTCTTCCCGAGCTCGTTTAAATCCTTCACCAATCGATTCACATTCTTTTTTATACGGATATATATTTTTAAAAAACTCAGCATTATCTGATTCTATAACCGTATTATTATGAATGTTGGGATTTTCTAATTTATGCACCAAAAAATTATATGCTTTACTATCAGTTGCGTATCCTATGAAAACACAATCAACGGTTTTCAGTTCTATCTTTACCCTTTTGGGTTTAGGAACTTGCACTTTTGCCAAATACTCCCACACTTTAAAATAATTCAAGTTGGGCTTCCTTCCTTTACATTTTTCATATGGAATGGATTGCGTTTTGCTATGGGGTACTCGATTTTAATATCTGATTAGCCGTAAGAATAGCTTCCCCCCACAAGTTCTGTGGCAAACCAGAACTTATCGACAAAGCATTCATCATTTCCTTTAATGATCGATTATTTCTTTCCGCAATCCCATCGGATTGGTGCGTGTAAGGGGCCATTGTTTGATGAATAATTCCATATTCTAAACATATCTCCTCAAAAGGAGATTCATAATCACCACCCCTATCACTTCTTATCATTTTGATTTTCTTGTTAAGTTGTGTTTCAACTTCATTTTTGTATTGCTTCAATGCATCTATTGCTTCATGTTTACTATTAAGTAAGTAAACGTAGCAATATCGAGTACTGTCATCAATAAAAGTTATGAAATACTTCTTCCATCGCGAGATGGTATTGACTTCATGTCGCAAATATATGTATGAATTAAGTCTAAAGGATTTGAATTCCTTTCAATTGACTTATAAGGATGTTTAACATGCTTGGATTTCACACATATTTGACATTTTGATTTATCGCATTCAAACTTATGCAATACTTCTAAATTAATAATGTTTCGCGAGGTTTTATAATTGACATGTGCTAAACGTATATTCCATAAATCATTTGATAAGTAAGTAAGAAGAAGCTAAAATTTTATTATTGTCAACGACCATTACATTCAGATTAAAAAGGCCTTCACTAAGGTAACTTTTTTTCTAAGTACATCTCGTTCTTACTTATTACAACTTTGTCTGAAATAAAAACACACTTAAACCCGTTCTTGACGAGAAAGGAAATAGAAAGTAAGTTTTTCCGTATTTCAGGAACATGGCAAATGTTGTTCAGAGTCACCACCTTTCCAGAGGTCATCTTTAGGAATATCTTTTCATAACCTTCAATTTTGGCCGTTGCAGAATTTCCTATAAAAATGGTCTCCTCGGGTCCAGTGGGAGCATATGAAGCAAATGCTTCTCTAACAGCACAAACATGGCGGGTGGCACCAGAATCAATCCACCACTCCTTAGGATTTCCCACTAAGTTGCATCCATCGCACAAGTCATTAATATCATCATTTGCTTGAACCATATTTTCTTGACCCTTTTTCTTCTCTTTCTTTGGAGCACGGCATTCTGCAGCTTTGTGTCCAACCTTTCCACAGTTGTGGTAGTTTCCCTTGAATTTCTTCTTGTTGGGATAGTTGTTTGGTCTAGAAGACTTCTTCCTATTTTTCGGATTAGTTGGAGTAGTTTCAACAATATTTACTCCCATAATTGTTGAGTCCCCACGTGTCTTCTTTTCTGCAGCTTTATTGTCCTCTTCGATCCTCAATCGAACGATGAGATCTTCGAGTTTCATCTCCTTGCGCTTGTGTTTCAAGTAGTTCTTAAAGTCCCTCCATAAAGGAGGCAACTTCTCAATCATTGATGCAACTTGAAACGTCTCATTGATGACCAAACCTTCAATAAAAAATTTATAATTAGTAACAGAATTAATACTTTCAACATAAGCATTAATTCGGATTATACCTTCATCAAGGAGATCATGAATGATAACTTGCAGCTCTTGAACTTGGGAAATGACATGCTTGTTGTCTACCATCTTATAGTCCAAAAACTTGGCTGCAACGAACTTCTTCAAACCGGCATCCTCAGTTTATACTTCTTTTCCAACGCCTCCCATAGTTGTTTCGAAGTTTCCACATTACTATAGACGTTGTAAATATCATCCTCCAGTCCGCTAAGAATGTAACTCTTGCATAAGAAATCTGAGTGCTTCCATGCCTCAGTCACCATAAAACGTTCATTCTCAAGAGTTGATTCCGGCAGCACTGGAACGTCCTCTTTGATGAACTTCTTTAGACTCAAAGTAGTCAAATAGAAGAACATCTTTTGTTGCCACTGTTTGAAGTCAATCCCGAAAATCTTTTTGGGCTTTTTCGCCGGAGCCGGTGGTGGAAGAGAATGACTGCAAGAAGCAATATTGCTCGTAAAGCCAACCACAAGAGTTCCTGTTTCTGCCATTTCTGTTAATCAAAAAATAAAAACAAAATTAATTAATGATGAAGTATTTAAAATCTTCAAATAGAATAAATTTAACAGAAACAGATTACATACAACAGTGAAGATTTTATTTCTTCAAACCGAATACAAAAGGAGTAGAAAATTCGAAAATTTTAGTCTCCAAACTGAGAGTAGAAATTGTTAGGATTTAGTCTCCTACAAACAGAATATAAGATGAATACAGAAAAATAAATTTAAGTTCCTTAAGCTTGTTAAAAATCTGTATTCGAAAATATATTCAAAACCAGTAGCAATGGATAAAATCAGAAATGTAGAAGAACATAAAATGAATCTGAGCCCACTAAATTCACAGTGTTTTCTTAAGGAACTTAATCCCCTCCTAGAATCCGAGGTTTAGGATTATTTTCTCCCAAGATAGAACGGATAACCTCACTGGTGTAGCGGTACTTCAAACCCCAGTGATCAACGAACTCAAAGAATAGTAGCAAATCACACTTACTGCTTTCTTTTCTGTTAAAACAATGCAGAAAGAAGGAGGAGAAATCAGAATTTTCTAATTTGGATTAATTAATATTGCGTTAATATTAACAAATAAATTTGGTCCAAAAAATTAATCAATCAATCATTTGACCAAAGCCGAAGCCGCAACGACGACGACGCCGCAATGCTTGCCTTCTTCTTAACTCTTTAAGAACTAGAAGAAGAGCAATTGTATATATACCCATCAAAAGTCTTTTCCTCCTCCAATATGGGACAATGCCCCTTTGTCAAGGGGAAAATTAAATTTTCATTTTTTCCTCCATTTTTCATTCACCCTCTTTTAAGCTCTAAGGGGCTTAAACCCAACAATTGTCCATGAGCACAGTTAGTAACATGCCGATAAAGATTAACCACCACATTAAGTAAACCTGAGCCCATGTATTGGTAAATTTTTACATGATTCTCAATACGATATCTAAACTGGGAAAGTCAGTAAGGAAAGGTGGGACAAAGAAAGCTCTACTTTGGTTGTTGGGTGCATCAACCTCTTTCTTTCACAGGAGAGGGTAAAATACTTAAGGAGCTTGGGCTACTCAACCGATAAGAATAGGGACTTGTTTTCACAACTAAAAGAGAATCTGAAGCAGGATCGGAGGAAAATTGAATTACCGTTACAATAATGGTCTAATTTGGATTAATTATATTGCGTTAATATTAACAAATAAAATTGGTCCAAAAATTAATCAATCAATCATTTGACCGAAGCCGAAGCAGAGCCGAGCGAGCGATGACAACGACGGCGCGAAGCTTGCCTTCTTCTTAACCCTTTAAGAGCTAGAAGAAGAGAAATTGTATATATACCCATCTAAAGACTTTTTCTCCTCCAATATGGGACAATGTCTTTTGTCAAGGGGAAAATCAAATTTTTATTTTTCCCTCCATTTTCCATTTATCCTCTTTTAAGCTCTAAAAGCCTTAAACCCAACAACTTTCAATGAGCATAATTAGTAACAGTTCGATAAAGATTAAACACCACATTAGGTAAACCTGGGCCCAGGTCTTGGTATATTTTGACATGATTCTCAATACGCCATCTAAACTAAGGTTGTGCATGATTTGGTAAATACCGAATTACCGTACCGAAACCAAAAATTTTGGTATTTGGTATTCAATATTTTGGTATTTGGTTTAAGTTTTAAAAAGTATTGGTATTAGGTATGATATTTAGGATTTTAAAATGAAATACCGAAATACCGATATCGTACCGAAATATATATTACATTACACAATACACATATTATTAATTATAACATAAATATACAAATATAAAATTTACTTTTATTTATTCTCTGAGTTCATCAATTAACTCTAAGCAAGTAACAATCAAATTTATTCTTCTACGTACAATTTTCTCTCTCTAGATTGATATCTGCTAGTTTTGGACAAAACTTTTGTCAGCAAATATTTTTAGTTTTATACTTTTGAGTACTTTAATTTACAATATTACAGTCTATGAATCTATGCACTAGTTAGTATTCAAACCGAATAAACCGAAGTTACCAAAGCGAATAAACCGAAACCGAAAGGAGAAAAATCGAACCATACAGAATTTAATTAGGCACAGTATTGATATTGCATTTTAAGAAACGGAATACTGAAAATACCGAACTGAAATATCTAAATATCGTACCATACCGTACCGACGGACGAATACCCCTAATCTAAACTGGGAAAGTTAGTAAGGAAAGGTGGGACAAAGAAAGCTCTACTTCGGCTAGCTAGGTGCATCAACCTCTTTCTTTCGCAGGAGAAGGGACAATACTTAAAGAGCTTGGGAGACTCAACCGATAGGAATAGGGGCTTGTTTCCACAACTGAAAGAGAATCTGAAGCAATATCGGAAACGAAATAAAATTGAGGAGCGGGGTAAAACCATTTTCAGAAGGAGCAGGTTTAGCAGTCAGTAAGAAACTCCTCAACCAAGATGAATGAGACCTTTCATGGAAGTCTTAGTTGGACTCTACACTGCTATGCATCTTACGTCGATATAGATGATAACAAGGCATTTCTTTCTCATGAAGAAGAAATGATAAAGGAAAAGATTACTCGCATCTCGTATTTATATGTCAAGACCCAAAATACTAACACAGGTCGTGATGGCGCCCAACACCGGGGTTAGGCAAGCCGACACTCAGACTACTAAGGATTTTCCCATATTTGATTAAACATCCCAACACGTGCCAGGTTTTAAAGTTCAAAACATTAATTTAAAAAGATAATTAGCCAATTTAACCAAAGCGTTCATAAATAGGCGTGAGCTAATATATATATATACAAACCCGCAAACCATAATATCTACCACGTGTGTGCCAGGAACTAGTGTCACAAGTCCTACGGGTATACTAACAGAATATACAAAAGATATAATATAACTGTCCCACTGTCTGGAGGAAATAGACGGGAATAACAAAAGAAACTCCATGGTGCTGCCGAGGATCGTCAGGAGAAGCAGCTCATCGTGAAATCAGGTCCAGTCTATACTCAGAATCGAGATCCGGCGGTCTGATAAACAGATGCACAAGGCTTAGGACCTGTACAATTAAGTACAAAAGCGTAGCATGAGTACATAAATAAATATGTACCCAGTGAGTATACCGCCTAACCTCGAATAAGTAGTGACGAGAGGTCGATTTGACACTCACTAAGGTCCAACAAAATAATTAAACAAGATATGATATCAGTAATAGGCATACGAGGATGATAAAAATAGTAAACATTAAAGATAACTGTAATTCAAATAAATACTGCAAGTAAATAAACAATTACTACTTCATTTTATTTTTAAATATCTGCCCACTCAATATCCATGAAAATCATTAACAATTTAGCATGCGCATACATGATAACGACAACCGGCCTGAGCCATCATAATAATCATATTTGTGCACTGCCGAGGGTCGAACGGCCCGAACCATAATGTATCTTTCAATCTCGTCGTGGCGTACGGACCGCTCCCATGAGAGTGGGAGAAATAACGCTCCGCTCGCGGAATGTAAATTGCGAAGCGGTCACATGCACACACAATCCACACAATATTCTTCATAAATTACTTTTCAGTGAACAATTCCTTTAAAATTCTCAAATTCCATGATCTCAGGGAAACAAGCCGCATATAACATTAATTCATCAAGCATACAGTTCATTTCAAGGAAAAAGACAAGGCATAGTGTAGGCCTAACTACCCGAACATAACAATAATAGCCGCTATGTACGGACTCTCGTCACTTTGTGCGTACGTAGTCCCCACGAACATTAGCACATAGTCATTTAAATCACCTAGGGGGAAAGTTCCCCTTATAAGGTTAGAAAGGAGACTCACCTCGTGTCAACCTACTATCCGGGTCAAGAACGCGCCTGAAACTCCAAACTCGACACCCAAGGACTCGAAACTAGCCAAATGTTATACAAATATATCAATTTACACTCAAAAGTATGAAATTCTCCTATTTACTTAGTCATCATCCTTACTTGAAGAAATCCCAAAATTCATCCCCGGGCCCGCATGTCCGAATTTCGGAAATTTTTGAAGGAATCATTTACCCATAACCTAAGGATCGTTAATATGTGGTTTTTGTATGATTTCATGGCTAATTAACGGGTAATTCCCTAAAATTTCATAAAGGCCTAGGTTACTACCCAAATCCTTGATTTTCACTAGTTAGGTAGTTAATTTGACTAGGAATTCACGCATTAAACTAACATTAGGGTAGAATTCACTTACCTTTCAGTATCTAGGTCGTGGGGCTATTTTCCAAGCTCTCAAGGTCTCTAATGGTGGAAGAAAATGGGGTGAAATGAATAAATCCTGTGTTTTAAAGAACTCACTGCCTACTGTGGTTCCGCACCTGCTAATCAAGGACCGCACCTGCGGTCTCGCACCTGCAAGTAAATGCTCGCGTCTGCGGAAATGGGACATTTCCTAAGGATCGTTAATATGTGATTTTTGTATGTTTTCATGGCTAATTAACGGGTAATTCCCTAAAATTTCATAAAGCCCTGGGTTACTACCCAAATCCTTGATTTTCACTAGTTAGGTAGTTAATTTGACTAGGAATTCATGCATTAAACTAACATTAGGGTAGAATTCACTTACCTTTCAGTATCTAGGTCGTGTGGCTCTTTTTCAAGCTCTCAAGGTCTCTAATGGTGGAAGAAAATGGGGTGAAGTGAATAAATCTCATGTTTTAAAGAACTCATTGCCTACTTTGGTTCCGCACCTGCGGATCAAGGACCGCACCTGCGGTCTCGCACCTGCGAGTAAATGCTCAAGCCTGCGGAAATGGGACAAGGGGCCTGGGCTTGCACCTGCGGAGAGGAGCTCGCACCTACAGCTTCGCTCCTGCGGATATTATCCGCACCTGCGAGAAATGGGCAGCCTCATGTGAACCCGCACCTGCGAGGCTGGGACTGCAGGAGCGATCCCGCACCTGCGACTGGGCAACCGCCCCTGCGGTCAGACCAGAACAGGTGCACCAGCAATTGCTTCAGCTGGTTTTTAGCCTCGTATGGTCCCCGAGAGGTACCTGGGACCACCCGAGCCCCCGTCCAAATATACCAACAAGTCCCAAATCATAATACAGACTCGCTTGAGCCTTCACAACACCCAAAACAACTAAAACTCAAAATCACACCTCAAAACCCCTAGAATCAAACTTAGGAACTTTAAGTTTCTTGAATTCGCTAACAATGTGCTGAACCAACCTATACTACTCGGAATGACCCCAAATTTTGCGAGCAAGTCATGAATGACATAATGGAACTATTTCCGGTCTCGAAATTCCATTTGGACCTTGATAACACAAAAACACGTCCCAAACCACAATATGAACTTAAGGAAACTCTTATTTCGCTATTGGGCGCCGAAATGCTCCCTGGTCATCCAAAACCCATTCCGAACCTACGCCCAAGTCCGAAATCATCATACGTAGCTACCGAAATCGTCGAAACTCGATTCCGAGGCTGTTTACCCAAAATATTGACCGAAGTCAAACTTGGCCTTAAAGGCCTACCTTAAGGAACCAAGTGTTCCTATATCACTCTAAACACTTTCGAATCCCGAACCACCCGTCCCCACAAGTCATAAATCACAATAAGCCTCTATGGGAAGTTTTATTTAGGGGAACGGGGTCCGATAACGCAAGTAGACCGGTCGGGTCGTTACATTCTCCACCTCTTAAATAAACGTTCGTCCTCGAACGGGTTTAGAATCATACCTGAAGTGCTGAATAAGTGCAGATATCTGCTCTGCATGTCCTCCTCGGACTCCCAGGTCGCCTCCTCAACTGGTTTGCCCCTCCACTGGACCTTCAAAGCAGAAACTCTTATGGATCTCAACAGGCGATCATGCCTGTCAATAATAGCAACTGGCTCCTCCTCGTAGCCCAACCTCTCATCAAACTGAATATTGCTGAAATCAACCATGTGAGAGAAGTCGGCGTGGTACCTCTGGAGCATGGATACATGAAAGAACGGATGAACTCCTGTCAAACTGGGAGGTAAATCTAGCTCATAAGCAACCTCCCTAACTCTCCTCAACACCTCGAAGGGACCTATAAACTCGGGCTCAACTTGCCCTTCTTTTCGAACCTCATAATACCCTTCATCGGCAAGACCTTCAACAGGACCTTATCTCCCTACATAAATGATACATTGCACGCCCTCTGATCCGCGTAACTCTTCTGTCTGGATTGTGCTATGCAGAGCCTCTCTTGAATCAACTTCACTTTCTCTAAAGCATCTCTCACCAGGTCAGTGCCATATAACTTAGCCTCGCCAGGATCAAACCACCCGATAGGAGAACGACATCGCCGACCATACAAAGCCTATAATGGGGCCATCTCAATGCTAGAATGATAACTATTATTGTAAGCAAACTCGGCCAAAGGCAAGAACTTGTCCCACTGACCTCTGAAGTCAATCACACATGCCCTGAGCATGTCCTCCAATATCTGAACTGTACGCTCCAACTGACCATCAGTCTGAGGGTGAAATGATATGCTGAGATCTATCTGGGTACCCATCTCACTATGTAATGCTCTCAGAAGTGCGAGGTGAACTGAGGACCTCGATCTGATATAATGGACACCGGCACCCCGTGCAACCAGACTATCTCCCGAATGTAGATCTGGGCCAACCTCTCAGAAGTATATGTAGTAGCCACTAGAATGAAATTCACCGATTTGGTCAATCTATCCATAATTACCCAAACCGCGTCAACCTTCCGTAAGGTCCGAGGAAACCCATCCACGAAGTCCATAGTGATGCGTTCCTACTTTCATTCCGGAATGGGCATCTGCTGAAGTAGGCCTCCTGGACTCTGGTGTTCATACTTAACCTGCTGGAAATTAAGACAACTTTCCACATACTCCACAATTTCCCTCTTCATCCGCCTCCATCGGTAATGCTGCTTCAAATCACTATACATTGCACCAGAATGAACAGAATACTGAGAACTGTGTGCCTCTTCTAGAATCCTCCCTCTCAGGCCATCGACATTAGGAACACATAAACGACCCTGAAGTCTCAAAACACCATCCTCGCCAATAGTAACCTCCTTGGCACCACCCTGAACCACTGTCTCCCGTAGCTCTGCCAAGTACGGATCATCAAACTGCCGAGCCTTAATCTATCCAAATAACGAAGACTGAGAAACCACATGTGCTAAAACTCGGGGAGGCTCTGAAAGGTCTAACCTCACCAGGCGATTAGCCAAGGACTGAATGTCCAAGTCTAGATGTATCTCATCTGCTGCAATATAAGCCAAGCTACCCATACTCTCTGCCTTCCTGCTCAAGGCATCTGCTACCACATTTGCCTTGCCCGGATGATAAATAATGGTGATATCATAATCCTTCAACAACTCAAGCCATCTGGACTACCTCAAATTAAGATCCCTCTGCTTGAACAAGTGTTGCAAGCTGCGGTGGTCTGTATAAACCTCACAGGACACCCCATACAAGTAGTGCCTTCAAATCTTAAGAGCATGAAAAATCGCCGCCAACTCTAAATCGTGCACAGGGTAATTCTTCTCATAAAACTTCAGCTAGCACGAAGCATAAGCAATAACTCTTCCTTCCTGCATCAACGCACATCCCAAACCAACGCGTGAAGCGTCGCAATACACTTTATACATCCCCGAACCTGAAGGCAATATCAGAACTGGTGCTGAGGTCAATACTGTCTTGAGCTTCTGAAAGCTCGCCTCACACTCGTCAGA
>ML326390.1:0-28516 GCA_005239505.1 Nicotiana paniculata | reverse complement strand
TGCCATGAAGGAAAGGGTACACGAATTAAAGAAAATGAGTTTCGTTGAAGGTTGTCGAATTTGAATAAAATACAGTCCGAGCTATAATACCCGATACTTATGAAATATTACCATATGACCATAATAGTATGGTGTATAAGGTGTATTAAAAATGAGTAGTATTTTAAGTAAGTTGAGATAATTCTTAATTATGTGGGTAATTGGTTAATTATTGGGTAATGAGATATTACCTAATTAATTATGGATATATGTGATAATGACTAAATGAGGCAGCCCCTCCATTAAAAGTAAGTGACTAATGATATTAATTGAAAGGTGGCATCATAAGTGAGTACGTGTAAATCATGTAGTATTTGGCTTCATTGGACTTAAAGAAACAAAGTAAGAGATCTTATAACATTGTTCCTAATTCAACCATTTCAAACAGACGTCCCACAAACTAGCAAGTTTCTGTAAGAAATCTTATAACATCTTCCTAATTCAAACATTCAAACAGACACTATAATCTAAGCAAATTCCAACAAAATTTCTTGCAACAAAACAGTTCCAACGAGAATTATTGAAATCATAGCAACGTAAAATTTTGTGGTTTTAAAGGAGTACGGTGCAATCTTTTTCAAGAATATCATACGAATTTTTCCCTACTCCAGATATGTTAAGTCTAAGCCCTTCCTTCATTTTGGAATGATCTCATAATTACACAAGTTTGATAACGAGGCAAAAAGAAAAATTCATATCCCAGAATTTACTTATATTTTTCCTAGTTTTGTAAGTACAATATTCAATTGAGTATTTCCTTCTTCCAGTCAAGAGAGCAGAAAGTTTATATATGATGTATTACAGTATTTTCATTACCATCGAGCTATAATCGATAGGCAAGCCCCTATTGGGAAACCTCTGATCAGATGGTAAATTATATATTGAGCCCACTGTGGCCGAGCGCCTATGAGCGAGCCCAGTTGGCCGAGATACATAGCCTAATATGGCTGACATCCTACGAGCGAGCCTACTACAGCAGAGCAGTTAGATACATATACCGAGCCTTATAAGACCGGACATCTATTTTACTTACTATATCGAGATAGTTGAGTCAGTATCAGCAGGTAAGCATATGTTCATATTATCAGTTCAGTTTCAGCTTTCTGTATATTGCCTTACATACTCAATACATTAATTCGTATTGACGTCCCTTTCTATGGGTGCTGCATTTCATGCGTGTAGTTTCAAACAGACAGACAGGTAGACCTCCTCAGTAGGTGTTGCTCGAGTTCAGCTTTATCGGTAAGCTCCCCGTCCTTCGGAGTTTTTGGGTCCAGAAGTTTTATGTACATCTTGTGTATGTATGTAGATAGGTTATGGGTAGGTCTGGGCCCTATTTCGATCACAGTACATCCATCAGTAGAGGCTTGTACACATATCCTGTCAGTTAGTGAAGTATGTTGGACTTGTAGACCCTGTACGTATATTTTGTTGGCTTGTCAGTTATAGTAGTTATGCCGTCCTTGCCGGCGCAGCTTTATGTTGACATTTATTCAGCATTAGTCTCTATTTAGTTTTATATTTTTTCGCAAATTGTCTTGCAATGTAGCCCCTGGCCAAAGTATGACATTATATGTCCAGAATTCATGAGTCACAAGTTGGTACGCAAGGATAGATGAGGCACCGGGTGCCGGTCTCGCCCCCAGACTTGGGGCGTGACAAAAGTGGTATCAGAGCAGTTTTGTCCTAGGGAGTCTACAAGCCGTGTGTAGCAGTTAATAGATGTGTGGTGCACCACATTATATAAGCATGGGACTACAGGGCATTTCGGAGGTTGTTACCCTTCTTTCAAATCTAAATCGTGCTGTAGAATTGAGTTATAGGAAATTTGAGTTAAACTTACGTATTGGCGTTTGCATGCACAGATGATGGTAACTAGGAAGACTACGGCTAGTAAGAGGAAAGAGACATCACTAGGTGAAGGGACTAGCTGGGTACCCCAGTAGATGAGGCCCATTCGGAGGCCCAGGGAGAGACCCCTACTCAGCCATTACCGGCTCCTCCGCCACCTGAGGAGATTCCTAGGGAGACCGCACATCTAGTTCCCCTTCCGCTTCCATCAAATCAGGACTTAAGGAGTGCGGTGCATTTGTTGGCACAGTTGGTAGCTACCCAACAACAGGCTACGACATCCGCTAGTGCAGGACCTTCTAGGGGATTTGGGAGTTCAAGGGTCCGAGATTTTATTACTTTATGTCCCCCAGAGTTCACGGGGATAGATTAGAGGGAGGACACGCAGGATTTCATAGATCATCTTCACAGGATCTTTCGGGTTATGCATGCCATGGAGAAAAAGGCATTTGAGCTCGTAGCTTTTCGACTCCAAGATATATCCATCCTTTGGTACGAGGGGTGGGAAAGGTCCAGGGGATGTGATGCAACTCCTACTATTTGGGAGAATTTTTAAGATGCCTTCCTTGATCAATACTTACCGTGAGAGATCCAACAATCCCGAGTCGATCAGATTCTAGCCCTCAGGCAGGGCAATATGAGTGTTCGAGAGTATAGTCTCCGTTTTGACTCATTGACCAGATATGCACCATCCATAGTTGCTACTATGCGGGATAGAATCAACAGGTTTATAGCAGGGTTGGCCCTAGAGTTGACCGAGGCATGTGCCACCGCTGCATTACAGGATAGTATGGACATTTCCCGGATTCAGGCATTTGCCCAGAATATAGAAAAGGGTAGGCGTCGGCAGTAGGGTATGGAGAGGACTAACTCCGGGCAGCATAAGAGGATGAGATTTTCCAGGTCTCAGAAGCAGTCTCAGCGTAGTTACAGGCCCCAGTACTACGAATGGCCACCTAGACCTCCGCCACCTCAGCTATAGGGTTACAGGTACTCAGTCAGGACCAGGTGAAAGCTCCCGGGCATCAAGTTTGCAGCGATGGCGAGGTTCGAGCCAGAGACATGGCCATTTCCACCACAGTGTGCCATCTACGGTAGAGGACACTTGGGCCAATGCCGAGCCGGTTCTGATGTTTGTTATACATGTGGACATCCGGGGCATATGATGTGAGATTTCCCAAATAGAGATTCTGGGGTATGGCACAACCAACGAATTCAACAACAGGATCATCTATGTACTTGCATCCTTTATGGCACGAGTCTCAGTATTTGGCTGGTAGAGGTCGAGGCATAGGTAGAGGTTTCAGTTCAGGTGGTAACCATAATGGTAGCTATGCGTTAGCGGGTTGACAGGACCAGGAATCCTCACCAGACGTTGTGATAGGTATGTTGACCATTTTCTCTCACGATGCTTATACCTTGATAGACCCAGGATCTACTTTATCGTGTATTACCCCATTTGTCGTGGAAAAGTTTGGTATAGTACCTGAAATACTAAGTGATCCTTTTGTAGTATCCACCGGTCGGAGAATCGATTATTGCTAGACGGGTTTACCGAGGTTGTACGGTATCAGTTTGTGGTCGTCAGACATCAGCCGACCTAGTTGAGCTAGAGATGTTGGATTTTGATGCTACCATGGGCATGGACTGGTTGGCAGCTTGCTATGCCAAAGTTGATTGTCGAGCAAAGATAACTAGATTTTATTTTCCGGGTGAGCCAGTCCTTGAGAGGGTAGGTAATACAGCGACACCCAGAGTTAGGTTTATTTCCTATATGAAGGCGAGGAAAATGATCGCAAAGGGTGAATTTATCATATTGTGCGAAATAGAGATATAGATACTGTGATACCTACACTTCAGTCTATTCTAGTAGTAAAAGAGTACGTAGATGTATTTCCAGACGAACTTCCATGTATTCCCCAGAGTGAGAGATTTATCTTGGCATAGATTTGGTTCGGGGAACTCAACAAATATCCATCCCTCCGTATAGAATGGCACCTGCCGAATTAAAGGAGTTTAAGGAGCAGTTAAAAGATTTGCTGGAGAAAGGTTTCATCAGGCCCAATACTCACCTTGGGGTGAACCGGTACTGTTTGTGCGGAAGAAAGACGACTCACTGAGGATGTGTATCGATTATAGGCAACTCAACAAGGTAACTATTAAGAATACGTATCCACTTCCAAGGATAGACGGCTTGTTTGATCAGTTGCAGGGAGCTAGATGCTTTTCAAAGATAGATTTGTGGTGGGGGTACCACCAGGTTAGAGTTTGAGAGAGAGATATCCCCAAGACAACTTTTTTTAGGACCCGATATGGCCACTTCGAGTTTCTTGTCATGTCCTTCGGTTAAGGAATGCACCTGCCGTATTTATGGACTTGATGAACAGCCTATTCCGGCCATATTTAGATCAGCTCGTGATAGTCTTTATTGATGATATTTTGGTTTATTCATGTTCAGAGGATGAGCATGCGGACCACCTGCGAGCGATACTCCAAACCCTCCGTGATAGTAAATTATATGCTAAGTTTTCTAAATGTGAGTTCTGGTTGAAGTCTGTAGCATTCTTGGGGAACGTTGTATCCGATGGAAGTATAAAGGTAGACACTCAGAAGATTGAGGCTGTGAAATCCTAGACTAGACCTACCACTCCAACAGAGGTTCGTAGCTTTCTAGGCTTAGCAGGATACTACTGGAGGTTCGTAGAGGGTTTTTCTTCTCTTTTGGCACCATTAACTAAGTTGACGTAGAAAGAAACTAAGTTTCAGTGGACGGAGGCTTGCGAGCGGAGTTTCCAGGAGCTTAAAAATAGGTTGACTTCAATGCCAGTTCTAGCACTTCTAGAGGGTCCAGATGGTTATGACATGTATTGTGATGCCTCGATGCCAGGTTAGGATGTGTCCTGATGCAACATGGGAAAGTAATTGCGTATGCTTCAAGGAAGTTAAGGAAGCATGAGCAGGATTATCCGACCCACGAGTTCGAATTAGCTACGGTTGTCCATGCACTTAAGATATGGCGGCATTATTTATATGGTGTTCATGTTGATGTATTCACAGATCATGGAAATGGGAGACGATAAACTTGAATTTTATCACGGGTTTACCTCGTTCTCATCGTAAGTTCAATTCCATATGGGTGATAGTCGATAGGCTCACGGAATCAACTCATTTCTTACCAGTCAGATCTACATATACAACAGAAGATTATGCAAAATTATATATTAAGGAGATAGTGCGACTATACAGAGTGCTAGTATCTATTATATCTGATCGTGGGGCCCACTTTGCAGCACATTTTTGGAGGTCATTTTAGAGAGGTCTAGGAAATCAGGTGAATCTCAGCACATATTTTCATCCACAAATTGATAGGCAAGCCGAGCGCACAATTCAGACGCTCGAGGGTATGTTACGAGCATGTGTGTTGGATTTTAAAAGAAGTTGGGATGAACATCTACCTCTTATCGAGTTTGCATATAATAACAGTTACCACTCCAGTATCCAGATGGCTACGTACGAGGCTTTGTATGGGCGTAAGTGCAGATCTCCTATAGGGTGGTTTGATGTTGGAGAATCTAGGTTACATGGGCCAGACCTGGTTCAGCAGGCCATAGAAAAAGTAAAGCTCATCCGGGAGAGACTGTTGACAGCTTAGAGTCGTCAGAAGTCATATTCTGATGTGCGGCGACAAGATTTAGAGTTTTGGGTTAATGACTGGGTATTCTTAAAGGTGTAACCTATGAAGGGTGTGATGAGGTTTGGCCAAAGTAGCATATGAGTTAGAATTACCCTCAGAATTGGAGTCTGTCCATCCGTTTTTTCACGTATCAATGCTACGGAAGTACATTGGCGATCCTAGCTGACTGGTGCCCACTAATGATGTACAGATTACGGAGAACTTGTCATACGAGGAAACATCGGTTTCCATCTTAGACCGACAAATTTGCAAGCTACGGAATATGGAAATAGCCTTCAGGAAGGTTTTATGGAGGAGGAAGAATGTGGAAGAGATGACGTGGGAAGCGGAGGAAGAAATGAAGTCTAAATACCTCCACCTATTTCAAACTAAAGACATGGCTTGAGGTCAGATACCTCAACACAACTCTATTCAGGCTAGTAGGTCATCAGGTAAGCTCCCATTTTTTGACTCTCATAATTTATAATAGACAATTGTGCGAAGCCAAGTGTTGCTATTTATAGACAGTGGCCATGTGTAGCATGTATAGTACGGAAGAGACTCTGGAAATTTTTTTCCCAAAGTATCTAAGAGTAGACATTCGAGGACGAATGTTTCTAAGGGGGGAAGGATGTTACATCTCGCGTTTTTTCGTACATTAAAGTTTCTTCTTCAATTAATTGACATAAACTCGGGGATGAGATTATCTTGAGATTAGAATATTTATGCTATTTATAACAAGCAATAAGTAAGTGCCATGAAGGAAATGGTAAACATATTAAAGAAAATGAGTTTCGTTGAAGGTTGTCGAATTTGGATAAAATACGGTCCGAGCTATAATACCCGATACTTATGGACTAATACCATACAAGGTACCATATGACCACGATAGTATGATGTATAAAGTATTTCAAAATGAGTAGTATTTTAACTAAGTTGAAATAATTTTATGGCATTGAAATCTGTCAATAGTAACATAGTCACACTACTCCAATTTAAAAAAAAAACGAAATAAAAATAATGAAAGTCAAATACTCTTCTTCAAATTCTACATTACATACTCTTTTTCTACGAAATGCTGGGAATCCCTTGTACCACATAGTATGTAGATTTTGAAGAAGAGTATAAATAAGACAAAGGAGTTTTCAGAATTTCATTTTTTTGATCATAAATAATCGCCAACAAGAATTTGGTTCTTTTTACGAACTTGATGTCGACAAATCTGCGAATCTAGAAATTCATTTCGGCCAATTGAACCTTCTCGAACTGTTTCTTTTTAAGAACCAAAAAGATTTGTGCCAAAATAACAGATGCCAAGAAGAACAAAAGTCCTTGGACACGTAATGGATCTTGAAGTACTATTTCTGCATCTCCCTGACCAAATCCGCCTACATTAGGATTACTCGTTAATGGTTGATCAAATTTGATAGATTCGCCCTCGGAAACAAGAAATTCTGGTCCGGGAGGGATAATATCAACCACTTGACGTCCAATTAATTATGTGGGTAATTGGTTAATTATTGGGTAATAAGATATTACCTAATTAATTAGGGATATATGTGATAATGACTAAATGTGGCAGCCTCTCCATTTAAAATAAGTGACTAGTGATCTTAATTGAAATGTGGCATCATAAGTGAGTACGTGTAAGTCATGTAGTATTTGGCTTCATTGGACTTAAAGAAATAAAATAATAGATCTTATAACATTTTTCCTAATTCAACCATTTCAAATAGACGTCCCTCAATCTAGAAAGTTTCTATAATAAATATTATAATATCTTCTTAATTAAAACATTCAAACAGACGCTATAATCTAGCAAGTTTCAACAAAATTTCTTGCAACAAAACAATTCCAACGAGAATTATTGAAATCATAGCAACGTAAAGTTTTGCGGTTCTAAAGGAGTACGGTGCAACCTTTTCCAAGAATATCATACGAATTTTTCCCTACTCCAGGTATGTTAAAGTTAAGCCCTTCCTTCATTTAGGCATGATCTCGTAATTACACAAGTTTGATAATGAGGCNAGTTAGAATTACCCTCAGAATTGGAGTCTGTCCATCCGTTTTTTCACGTATCAATGCTACGGAAGTACATTGGCGATCCTAGCTGACTGGTGCCCACTAATGATGTACAGATTACGGAGAACTTGTCATACGAGGAAACATCGGTTTCCATCTTAGACCGACAAATTTGCAAGCTACGGAATATGGAAATAGCCTTCAGGAAGGTTTTATGGAGGAGGAAGAATGTGGAAGAGATGACGTGGGAAGCGGAGGAAGAAATGAAGTCTAAATACCTCCACCTATTTCAAACTAAAGACATGGCTTGAGGTCAGATACCTCAACACAACTCTATTCAGGCTAGTAGGTCATCAGGTAAGCTCCCATTTTTTGACTCTCATAATTTATAATAGACAATTGTGCGAAGCCAAGTGTTGCTATTTATAGACAGTGGCCATGTGTAGCATGTATAGTACGGAAGAGACTCTGGAAATTTTTTTCCCAAAGTATCTAAGAGTAGACATTCGAGGACGAATGTTTCTAAGGGGGGAAGGATGTTACATCTCGCGTTTTTTCGTACATTAAAGTTTCTTCTTCAATTAATTGACATAAACTCGGGGATGAGATTATCTTGAGATTAGAATATTTATGCTATTTATAACAAGCAATAAGTAAGTGCCATGAAGGAAATGGTAAACATATTAAAGAAAATGAGTTTCGTTGAAGGTTGTCGAATTTGGATAAAATACGGTCCGAGCTATAATACCCGATACTTATGGACTAATACCATACAAGGTACCATATGACCACGATAGTATGATGTATAAAGTATTTCAAAATGAGTAGTATTTTAACTAAGTTGAAATAATTNGATAATGAGGCATAAAGAAAAAATTCATGTCCCGAAATTTACGTATATTTTTCCTAGTCTTGTAAGTACAATATTCAATTGAGTATTTCCTTCTTCCAGCCAAGAGAGCAGAAAGTTTATATATATAATATTACAGTATTTTTATTACCATCAAGCTATAATCGATGGGCAGGCCCCTATTGGGCAACCTCTGATCAGATGGTAAGTTATATATCTAGCTTACTGTGGCCGAGCGCCTATGAGCGAGCCCAGTTGGCCGAGATACAGAGCCTAATATGGCTGAAGAAATGACTTGGGAGGCTGAAGAAGACATGGAGTGTAGATATCCTCACTCATTTTCCTCTTCTAGAGAAGGGTCTGACTGAGACATCACAACCTTAAGGTACGTGTAAGGATTCTTGTGTTAGTTATTATCATTGGTCGTTTGAGGCCATTGTCGTTATTGATGATTGTAGTGCTATGTGGCGTTGAATTATTGAGTTTCTACAGGAAGAGTTAGTAGTAGTATTTCTACAAAGGCGACTCTGCCAAAGTTTATATAGATCCCGAGGAGTTAAACATTCGAGGACAAATGTTTCTAAGGGGGAATGATGTTACATCTCGCATTTTCGTACGTTAAAAGTTTCATATTTAGTTAATCGATGTAGACTCGAGGATGAGATTATCTTGAGGTTATACACATTTATGCTATTTATAACAAGCGATAAGTAAGTTCCGTGAAGGATAATGGGTAAACGAATAAAAAAAAAAGTTTCGTTGAAGGTTGTCAATTTGGGATAAAATATGGTACGAGCCATAATACCCAGTATTTATGGACTAGTGCCATACAAGGTACCCCATGACCACAATAGTAGGGTACGTAAAGTGTATTCAAAGTGAGTAGTATTTTAAGTAATTTTAGATAATTTTTAATTATGTGAATTATTGGTTAATGGGGGAATTGACAAGTTAACTATAATTAGTGGGTAATTAATTAATAACCTTGGGATAAGACTTAAACCCCCCCTCAACGTGGCAAGAATCCCTTGCCTATCTAATGACTATTAATAAAGGTGGAAAGGTGTCACACTTTAAAAAAGAAAACTGACACCAAGCTTAAAGTGTGGGGCCTACCTAAGAGTTAAGGATAACATTCCTTACTCTAATCACTTTCTAATATCTTAAGAGAGTTTCGGCCTAGAACATAACAACGTTATAATTCAAATCACTTTCTTATCTCTTAAGAGAATTTTAACAAACGAACATAACAATGTTATTGAGAAAGACTTTTAGCCAAGATTATCTTGGCATTGTAACGTTGTTGATTCGAGCATTTCATACGGATTTTTTCCTACTCCGATCTTGCCGTCACGTGTTTTGTCGCAATTAACGTGTGTTAGAGGAATTGTCAAGAAAATCGGCTCAGGTATGTTAAGGCTATCCCATATTTCTTTTTGGCATGATCTATATGACATGGGTCTTAGAAAATACATAAGTTGAATTCCCATATGTCTTATTATTCTATCATCTGTTCATGGGTCTCAGAAAATACGTAAGTTGATAAATTTGTTTCATGGTATAATCATAGATATAATGATCTTATGACGTTTCGAGAGATTATACTGACGTACTTCTCATGCATTGCATTTGTTCACATTGACCCATGACCAGACGGAGTTATATACGTGTATATATGTATATTATATGTGTATAGGATATGGGAAAAGGATACGACATTATATACGCATCACCACCTGATCAACTGGTATATGTTGATGATTTTGCCCACAGTGGCCGAGATGATATGATGGGATGACCTCGGAGGCTCGATGATGTTAAGTACACCTATACCTATGCATGACACTACATTTATACGCACGTGCATGACATTATAAATGTTTCAGGATTTACAAAGTTAATTGGACTTACATGCGAAATTCTTTATTCCATGTTTCATCTATGTCTTTTATGTACTGAATTTCATGCTTTACATACTTTGTACATTATTTGTACTGACGCCCTATTTTCGGGGCCTGCATTTCATGCCCGCAGGTGCAGGGAGACGAGCTGAAAATCCCCCTATCGCGCCCCCTCTTTCCTCGAGGAGATCGGGTTTATGACATTCGGTTGGGACAACTCTTTTCTTTTGGGAAAGGGGTTTGCGTTTTTGAGATTCGCCACCTAACGATTTTTAAAGGTGCGTTAGGACACCAAAGGGCTCATTTACAACTACTTTATTAGCCAGAGATAGGGTAAGGGCTTGAAATTATCCTAAGGGGAAGGTGTTAGGAACCCCTCAGGATCCACAAGTGTGGTTCCTGGCCAAATAGCTTTTGTGAATTTGTACGGCTTAGCAAACAAACAAATAAAGGCTCAAATAAGAGGGGATTTAAGTATTAAGCAAGGTTAGATTTTGAAAGGATTACGATCTAAGCATATAAAGGGTGTCCTCGGTTTATAATAATATGGATCACATCAGTACAATACCCGGTAATCACTCCTCAAAGAGGGGCTACACGTGGTATTAGCGTACCGGTCATCATATCCATATTCTACCCTTTCCCACCCCGTGAAAGTAACTAAATCGAGTGTTGATCTCGACCTCTATTGCATGCTGTTACCCGTCCCTTCCTATCAGTCCCAGAAGAATTTAGGACTTTTATCCTATAAGGGATGTTCTAGGCAGACCCTCAGGTTTGAAGGAAAAATATTAAGGCGACATATAAGAACATGTAGGACTGCAATTAGGGGGAAACACAGAAAAGCAGAGAAAAGGCACAAGTGCCTCCACACATAGTACACATAAACAACATGACTCATACATAGTTAAGGTCTAGATTCAGGTTCAGATCCTAAGCATGGTATCTAAGTGATAACACAAAGACAAATTTATTGCATAACTCAGAGAGGAAGTCTTAATCAGGCTTACCTACTGGTTTTAAACATGCTGACAGTTGAACACTAATCACAAAGGAAAGTTCTGGTTCTATTTCTTTATGGCTGATTACCTAAGATTTGCCTAGGCAGGGGACAATGTATACTAATTATCTGAATTGTTTAGAGGGACTGTTGCAAATTGTTACCTACACATGCTGTTCTAGGTTGTTCAGAACACATAATTGTTGCCAGTTGTTTTAGAGAAACTGAGTGAAGTGTTTTATACCTTTTACATGCACCAGTAGTTAGACTAGGTGTTGTTAAGAGAGTATGAATGAAATCCTAAAAACATGGTATCTAATGCACAGGTAGGGATGCAGAATGATGCATATGCAGAATTCTAAGACGGATTTCTAAATGCTCACAGCATTATGCACAATTTTGGGATATTCAAGAGTACAGTTTGTTAGTGTTATCCTAGGGACATGATTTCTAAGTGCGCATAGAAATATGAAACATGATTGCAAAAAATACCAATTATTAACATTATTTACCCTATCACAGAATTTTTGTAAGTGATGAATGACAGTACTGAAACAAGATGCTGAAACAGTGTTCATAAAGCCTAAATAGCATGATTTCTAATGCATGATATGTTTTGCACATGTTGATCCTAAACATGATTCTATTGCGCAAATAAGGAATGTAAACCTAATAGCATCGTTTCTACCCTTTAATATTTAAAACATGCATAGCTACCTTTTTCCCTTTGCACTATCCATCCCCAATAGTTGTTTACAAATAATTATTACAGTCCATTTGCATGAATTACACAACTGAATAATGAAAAAGATAAAGTTATACTATAGGGAGCCTACTGATAGGCCCAGAATCTCCAGAATGCCTCATTTCCATTCTATTCACAACCTTTCAGATGATCCAGGTGTGTCAGAGTTCCCTAAGGATCTCAAAGGATCCCGGGCAGTGGTCACACCCAGATTTTATAGCCAAGATAGAGTAAGTGCAGTGTGGAAAGGCCAGCTCTTGTGTGTCAAAGTTCGAGAGCTCAAGGGTCCCAAGGTAATGCTCACACAAGAGGGGCAGAACCTAATGTCTAAGAGTATAGTGGAAGTGCTCATAGTTTTGAAAAGATCAAGTAGGAAAATAGCTTTTGAAACTAACTTGTTTGAAATAAGTTTTGAAGAACAACAATGTTACTTAGTGAAAACAGTTTGAAAGAAAGGGATTAGTACAATCAACAACACAGAACCACATCAGCATGCATATTACAAGGAAGCAGTCACAAACAGGGAATAAGGGATTGGGGACAAGTAGGCTGCTCATGAAGAAGATTTGCATACAAGTTAATACTAAGGTATCACAGAACTTTAACAACCACAAATGTTCAAGCCAGAAACTTAACGGAATCAGATTGAGGGATGCCAAAGAGGAAGTACATAACAAACAGAGTTACACACAGGTCCAGGGGAAAGGGTTACAACATATGTTCAGAATTACATGTAACTAAGTGACACAAATACATGCTTATAGTGTGCTGCAGATCAGGGGTAAGGCATAGTCCTAGTGAAACATATAAGAAGGCAGTAAAACATGCTGAAACTAAAGGGAAAAGGATAATCACATTGATAAAACAATAAATTGGCATACTAATTGCAAGGTAGATAGTAGAACCACAAGTAGAAGCATAATAGAAACAAAAGGAATTGCATTATTTTTTATGCTTTAAGTTAAACTGAAAAACATACCAGTTAAATGAGAGAATAATTGCAGAATGAGGAGCAGTAGAGTGAATAACAATAGAGTGCAGAGCAGTAGAGTGTATAGTTGCTTAGTCTTTGCTTGCAGGCGACTGAGAATAGTAGGTTAACAACAAGAATAACAAGAGAGAATGTATATGTGTGTGAGAGAGTTCAGAACAGTGTATTGTTCGTGTATTTGTTAATGAGAGAGTAGAGTATATATAGTTTTGAGAATAGGCAGAAATAAGGTAACAAATAATATTTCATCATAATTATAGAAATAAACTCTAATTAAAATCCAATTATTATAAGTACTCCCTTTAATTAAGGTGTCAATGTTCAACGGTAACAAACAGTGATAAACAAGGAAATAAATCAATTGAGAAGCTGATTTTAACATATAAGTAGTAGTAAAAGTATAGAGCATGTGATTAAGACTAAATACAGAATATCCTAATTAAGGAAAATGTATAAGGACTAATTGATAGCAGGTTTATTCATAGAAATAAGGCAAGAGATAATTATAGAAATCAACAAGAAAATCTCGAGTGAGATTCAAAACACAGGGAATCAGTATCATCACAGAAATATCACACAAATAAGGAAATACTCAAAGTCAGGCAATCAGTATTACTCAAAGTAAAATATCACAGTTTTAGGGAAATACTCGAAAATCAGTAGATAGTATGATGTGAAAAATTAATAAATCACTAAACATACTTATTCAGAGATTCAAAATGCTAAAACAATATCGATTTGAACGGAATATCATATACTAAGCAAAAATCAAAAATCCTAATCATGAAATTAAGGATTCATCCCAGAAAATAGAAAGTAACTAAAGGAACCAGTTAGACAAACATGGTTTAGGCATAGGCGACAAAGAATCAGAAACCCTAACAGTGATTATAGAGCAAGAAATCACAAGAACACATAGAATATACACGAAAGTACAGTAGCATGCTAGAACGGGTAAACAATACTGTAAAATAAACTCGGACTCACAGATTGAACCCAGAAATTTGTGGCTTTTAACAACAGAGTGATCGAAGAAAGGAAAAAGCTCAGATAATGTTTAAACATGGTAAAAATCACAATATAATGCTAGGAAATTAGGAAAAGAACTGTTTTTAAAAAAAAAGGATCTTGAAACCCTAGTTTTGAAAAGTGAAGAATCGTTTTAGCAAACGAGAAGATCTTTGAAGAAAACATATAAAAACCTTATAATATACATAGATCTGTTACAGATCTAAAGAAATCGGAGGGTCTAAGGTTAGGATTTCCAGAGAAAACCCAGAGAAGAAGAAGAAGAAAAATCCAAAATCTTACCGGCTTTTAACCGGAGGGTGATAGATCTTACTTGAACGGCCATAGATGGTCGGAAAGATGGAATGAGACCGGAGATGAGAGTCGAACCTCCTCTAGTTCACTTGAGAACCCCAAACGGTGACACAAGGCAAAGGTTGGAGCCATAAGGCTGGTGAGAGGTGAAACCTCTATGGTTTCCAGCGAGGAGGTGGCCGGAGAAGGGGAGACAAGGGCTCAGTAGAGGGAGAGTTTAGAGAGAGAGGTGAGAGGATTCAGAGAGACGAATCAATGAGAAATGAGCAGGGGAAATGAGAGATGGGGGGTAGTCGTTTAGGGTTAAATATGGTAGGGATTAATCTGGGCCGTTGATTTGAAATAATCAACGGCTCAGATCGAATGAGGGATTGGGCCGGGTATTTTGTGAGGACTGGGCTGGGTTATTTGGGCTAATTAATTGGGTTAGGAGTCCGGATTAATTAGGGTAGAATTAAAACATAAAAGTGGCTAATTGTTAACTACTCCATAAAATAGATAAATAATTTATAAAAATGGCTAATAATTATAAAAAATGAAATTGATGCTCAATAGAGTAAATTAAAATGATTAATTAGTATTTAAAACATGAATGACTAATTATTGAGTAAAAATAATATAAAATATATGATTGGGCTATAATTGCAAAGTTATTGCAATCATAGCCAAAGAGTACCAATTTGGCTAATTGTGAAATAATTTGGTCTTAGGATGATTAAAAATAATATATTAAGTCAAGAAATGTTTTTGAAATCATTTGTAATGCAATTTTGTAATTAATTATTAGAAATAAAAACACTGGATGAATTCATAAAAATATGGTAAAATTATAGGAAAATACCAATTGCTATGAAATCATGTTTTTGAAGGTATATATGTAAGTTAAAAAATAATTTGAGGGAAAATTGGGTATCAACAGCTGCCCCTCTTTACCCGGAAAGGATGAAAGAGTTGTCGGGTAAAGATATGATGGCCAATTTTGACCGAGTGAAATGGTTTGGAGAGATTCCGGCCGCACCCTTGTTTCTGACTTTCCTACATATCCCTGGTTTTACAGGAATCAGGCCGTATGTAGTTCAGGAATCATCGGTGAAGTATACCGATGAAGTTTCTTACAAGAACGGACGCATCATTTGGGACTGATTAAATAAGAGGCTTACAGGGTGGTTAGGAGAACTGGAGCGGAACCGCTCCTGCCGGGAGGGCAGTTTGCTCGCCGGATTACCTGCAAATAAATAATACAAGCATATATTGTGCGCAATTTAAACATGATGCAAATTCCCGTTGGACCATGAATGATGTCTTTGGACGGTTAAGGATGACGTCCTGGGCTATGAATTGCTTGATGCAGGATTCGCAGGCCATGAAAATGATGTTCTTGGGCCATGAGGATGGTGCCTCCAAACCATGACGCCTTTGAATAATGATATGCAGAGGTTGGAAGAGATCCTCAGGCCATGACATGGTGTTCCCGGGCTATGAAAATGGTGTCTCCGAACGATGATGCCTTTGGATGAGTTGGAGATATTTCAGCCCATGCAGATGCAATAGAATGATGCTGACGAGACAGAGCTTAGTCTTGCGAATAAAAGGGCAGAGCTTAGCCCGAAAGGAAAACGAAGTAAATAGTTCTTGAGACAGCGGTTAGTCTCGAAAGGTAAATTGGAGGCAAAGCTTAGCCTCGGAAGGCCGAATGGTAGCCTTATGCACAGATTGAGACATCGTTTAGTCTCGGAAGGCAGAATGGTAGCCTCATGCAATGATGCAAATGAAGATAGAGACAACGTTTAGTCTCGGAAGGCAGAATGGTAGCCTCATGCAAAGATGCAAATGCAGGTGGAGACAACGTTTAGTCGTGGAAGGCAGAATGGTAGTCTTATGCAAAGATGCAAATGCAGATGGAGACAACGTTTAGTCTCGGAAGTCAGAATGGTATCCTTATGAAATGATGTAGATGGAGGTAGAGCTTGACCTCAGAAGGCAGAATGGTAGCCTTATGCAATGATGCAAATGCAGATGGAGACATCGTTTAGTCTTAGAAGGCAGAATGGTAGCCTTATACAATGATGTAGATGGAGGTAGAGCTTAAACTCGGAAGGCAGAATGGTAGCCTTATGCAAGAAAACAAAACGACAGTAGGAATTCTTAGCTAGTGATGAATTACGACGTTGTGATTATTGAGAGCATTGTGACTGCGGAGCATTGAGGCATGTGCGAACGTCGGCAAGTGCAACAATTTTGAGAATCGTATTTTGGACAACTTTTGTCCCCTGGGCGGACATTTCGTTTAGGGATTTTGCAACCTTAGTGCCTGCACCCAAAGAAAGATCGTGAGTTCTATAAACCGGGGGGCGGGGGATTGTTCGTATCCCCGCTGGCTTTTCTTGACTTGCTGCGCTCGATCTAATGATACTGTCTGTATTATTGGGGTAGCGTTGCTAAACAAGTTTCAAAAACAAACATGCATGATTTTGTAAAAGCATAATGTATATTTTAAAAATAATTTTGGGATGAAATGACGACCGTGACACGGTTCGGGACATTACAACCTCTCCTGCTACGGAATTTTGAAGGTCCTCCTCAAAATTCTGCCCCAGTTTGATGGATGAATGCTTCTGGTTGTTGCTCATACGGCGATTGGCTGATCTAGCTTCAGAATTTTGAGGGTCCTCTTCAAAATTCTGCCCCAGTTTCCAATTGCGGAGAAAAATGAAATTTTTATTGAATTGCGACCGAACCTATAGGGCTGCCTACGTATCCCCTATTAAACGGGAATCATGTCAGGCGTAGTTCAATTTACATCATTGAGAAAGCATAAAGATTACACATAGTAGCATTTGACTGCATCTGAATTGATTGGCTTTGGCCAGACTTTTTTGTCCATTTCTGCAAGTATAAGTGCTCCTCCTGTCAGTACTCGATGAACCATGTACGGACCCTGCCAGTTGGGAGAGAACTTCCCTTTGGCTTCGTCTTGATGTGGAAAGATCTTCTTCAGCACCAACTGCCCCAGTGTGAACTGTCTAGGCTTGACTCTCTTGTTGAAGGCTCGGGTCATTCTGTTCTGATAGAGTTGACCATGACAGACTGCATTCATTCTCTTTCCGTCTATGAGGGCTAGTTTCTCATAACGACTCTTTACCCATTCTGCATCACTGAGTTCAGCTTCTTGTATAATTCTTAGAGATGGAATCTCAACTTCGGCATGAATAACAGCCTCAGTACCATAAACTAGCATATAGTGAGTTGCCCCTGTTGAGGTGCGAATTGTGGTGCGATAGCCCAATAAGGCAAATGATAACTTCTCGTGCCACTGCTTGTGCCTTTCTATCATCTTTCTTAGTATCTTCTTGATGTTTTCTGAATCTCCCAGGTTGATGATTTCAGTCTCGTCCAGGTTGGACTTAGGTCTGTTCTCAAAATTCTCAACTTCTTTGACAATCTCGTCAGGTATGTCATCTTCTTCTGAAACCACGTCCGTTTGCTGCGTTGTCTCGTTGCATGTCATAGTCATCAATTCATCAAGACAGGTAGTATTAATGCTGTATAGGTAAAGTAATGAGAGAAAAAATGATAGCAATAAATATTGATTCATAAGAAAAATTTAAAAAATGCTTTTGATAAATTGAACAATTATTTTGATCATTGAAGATCTTATTGCAGGAATTAAAATGCGAAAAAGGAAATCATTTTGTAAAGAAAAACAATGAATAGCACTCGTTTTAGCCTTGCTACCCCGAGGCTCGTCGGGCTTTGGTTGTCCTGACAGTCCAATTCTTGAGGTACGTCCCTCTGCTCACAGCATGTACGGAAGGGCCTTCCTCCCCCTCCTCCTCGAGAATAACACAACAGTCCATATCACTGTCCTCCAGAAACAAGTTCCTCATTGCTGCAAGTGCTTCTTCTTCGTCTGATCCATAAATAACGTCGACCTGTTGGAAGGTCTTCTCCAGATGCGGTATTGGTTTCTCCAAAGGGTAATAAGGACCGTGCCATGGTGGCGACCAGTTTTTGAATTCCTCCCAAGTATATTCCTATCCCAAACCGAAAGTGGTCTGTGCTTCTTGAGTTTGATAGGTTTGGAGATCCCCTGGAGGTTCTTGTCGAGCCCTTTACCTAGCTTGTACCTTCGCCAATTCATCATACTTGAAATCTTGCTATCCCACCACTTGTCTTTGTCGATAGTGTTGACCTGTTCAATGTGGTGGTAAGTTTCTCCACCCAAATTTCTTCTACCTTCAACCACTGGAATGGTCTGGCGACTGTAAATAGGATTGCTACCGTCACCATGAATAATCACCTCTTGGTGGTTCCACTCGAACTTCACTGCCTGATGTAGCGTTGATGCTACGGCACCAGCAGCATGGATCAAGGGTTATCCTAATAACAAATTGTAGGACGCTGGCACATCTATCACTTGGAAGTCTACCTCGAACCAGGTTGGCCCCATTTGCAGGCCTCCGATCTCACCAATAGTGGACCACTGAGATCCATCGAAGGCTTTCACGTTGATTGCTCCATCCTTTATCTCATATAGACCTTTACCCAGTTTCTTGAGCGTTATCAGCGGACAGATGTTAAGACTGGATCCTCCATCGATCAGGATTCTAGTGATGAAATAATCTTCGCATCGCACAGTGATGTGTAGTGCTATGTTATGGCCTGACCCTTCAGGAGGCAGCTTGTTCTCACGGAAAGTGATCTTGCGACTCTCCAACACTTGGCCGACCATATTAGCCATTTCTCCACTAGTGATGTTGTTTGGCTCATAGGCTTCGCTCAACACCTTCAATAAATCATTCCTATGCGTCTCAGAATTCTGCAGCAAAGAGGAGATGGATATTTGCGCTGGCATTTTGTTCAGCTGGTCGATGACCGAATACTCCTTGGCCTATATTTTCCTCCAAAGGTCGTCCGGACCTGTCTCGATAATGGGAGGCCGATTGGAAGCCTGACTGCTGGATTCAGCTTGATGTTCAGGGGTGTAGACTCTACCAGTTCTTGTCATACCCTGCGCTGCAACAGTTTCTTCAGTCTTGACTTTGCCTTTCCTTCTCCCCTCGGCTGTATAGTCCCATAGTACAACATTTGTATAGAAAGGTGGCATGGTCTATATCTCCATCGTGATTGGAGTAACTACCCTCACTTCGAATGGAACATGTGTCTTGGGTGGAAATAATGCAACCTTGAATGGTGTGGGTGCATTTGCCGGAGACATGAACTCAACTTCAATCGATACTGGTGTCTTTGCAGGTGGTGCTGTTTCAAACTCAAGAGGCATGGGTATATTTACCTCAGCATCCTCACACGGTTGAATTTGGACTATGATGGGGTTGAGAGTGACTGCAGGTTTCTTTGGATCATCACCTTCTGCGATCAACTCGATTAATCCCGGGGTCCCAATCATCTTCTAATTAAATCTAGTGGATTCCTCCACCCTTATGGTCCGGAAGAGGATTGTTGCAGATATTTGGAGCGGATTCCTTTGCCACGATGATCTTGTTGTTAATCAGGGATTGTATCTTGTCCTTCAAAGAGCGGCATTCATCGATGGTGTGCTCCTTCATGCCGGAGTGGTATGCACAAGACTTTTTTGGGTTGATCCATTGAGAAGGATTCTCAGGGGTTGTAGCAGGGATGGGGGTGACATAACCAGCAACTTTGAGCTTCTCATACATTTGGTCGATGGGTTCAGCAATGGCGGTATACTGCTTTGAAGGTCTGCGATCAAAATTAGGACGAGATCTAGGGAAGTTTTGATGGGTAAGGGGTGATTGGTAATGCGATGGTTGGGAATTGTAAGTGTGGTAGACAGGAGCGGGTTGTAAATATCTGGGTGAAGCAGGTTGATATGTCGGTGGTGGAGGTGATTGATAAGTGAGTGGTGGATCTTGGTATGAGGGTGCTTGGTAATTTGGGGTTGGTTGATATGTGAGTGGAGGTGTTGGGTAAGTTTGGTATTTGAGTGGGGATTTGGTTCTTTATGCAACCATCACGGCTTCCGCGTCTCTTTTCTTAGACACACCACCAGACTGTAAAGCCTTGTTTGTAGATTGCAAGGCTTCAAAATTTGTGACCATACCGCTCTTGATACCTTCTTCAATTCGTTCACCTAGTTTGATAATGTCGAAGAACTTGTGGTTCTCAATCACCATCAACCGTTCATAGTACTGCGGGTCCTGAGCCCGGACAAAGAACTTGTTCATTTGTTCCTCTTCTAATGCGGGTCTGACCTTGGCAGCTTCAGACCTCCAACGAGTAGCATACTCGCTAAACATCTCTGTGGGTTTCTTCTTCAAATTCTGAATATAGAACACGTCTGGTGCGTTCTCTGTGCTGAACCTGAATCTGTCCATAAAGTCAGATGCCATGCTCACCAAATTTGACCATTTCTTGGGATCTTGGCTGATGTACCAAGACAACACATCTCCTTTCAAGCTCTTCATGAACAGATTCATGCAGATACTTTCATCTTTCCCTACTCCAACCAGCTCGTCACAATAAGTTCTCAGATGGACCCTTGGATCACCTGTACCATCAAGCATTTCAAACTTAGGAGGTTTGTATCCCTCGGGCAGTTCGACATCGGGCTGTATGCATAGGTCTTCATAGTTCAACCCTTCGACTCCCTTGATTCCCTCGACGCCTTGAACCCGGCTGGTCAGATTCCTAAGTTCCTCGGCCAAGTTCTTGATAAGCAGGTCCTTTTCGTCAGACTCAGGTGTGTATGTGATCGGGGGAGTGGAGTGTGGCATAGTCTCCACGTAGATGGGATTGTTATGCTGGCCTGGCGCATGAGTGTGGAAATGGTCATTTTTGGATTTTTGAGGTTCTGGGATAAGCAATGGAGTGTTATTTGGAGTGTGGCAGGCATTGCATTGCACTGGAAGAGTTTGGTTCTTTGGTGGGGTGTTGTGATAATGAGTTGCGGGATGATTTTGCTGCTTTGGGATGTTTTGAGGAGGTGTAAGATTCTGGATGTTGGCGTATGGGGCGTTGAGGGAGAATGAAACGTTTGCCAGATTCTGAACTTGATCAAGCTCTTCTTGAAACTTTGACAACTTCCGTTCCAGCTGCGACACAGTTTCATTCTGAATCCGAATACCTTGGAAGTGGCCTCTACCCGTTCAACCAGATTCTCATTTCTACTGTTGCCTGAATCTTCCATTTTCTTTTTGCCTTTGTTCTTGACTCTGGGAGGACTAAGAGGAAGAGAGGGTGGAGGGACCCTGGATCTTGTAAGATAGGATGATGATGCCAGAGTGCACGAACTAAACTTTGGGGAGGGGAATAAATAAATAAAGAAAAAAAAACAAAAGCTAGCCAAGTCAGTGAAGATTATGAAAAGTATTGGGGTATTCAAACACATAGTGCGAGAATGTAAATCGCGTCCTAATTTGGGGACCTCTTTTGTGCCCGAGGTAGGCCTAGAGACAAATTGATTTGGAGAACTTAAGATGCTAAATGCCTCATTTTATTGATAAGAAAATAGATGAACCCCAAAACAACACCAAATAAACAGGAAGTAAAGGTCACTAATGGCCATTGGCCTTATTACATTGATAAAGTAAAAGAAAGACATTTATCTACTTGGTCCCAGAAGGACCTTCCCCAAACTCGGCATTCGTGCTTCCGTCGTACAGATTCCCCAACTCGCGATTTCCCAGCAATAGGTATGCTCTGTCTTGATGTCCTTCGTCGGTCCCTTCAGCCTTTTGACAGTCTTCAATCCTTTTGAGAAATTTTTCCTCCAGCTCTACTATGCCTCGCTCCAAATACCCTAACCTTTTGTTGGTGCTGATAGCCATATCTTTCCATTCCTCGACCAGTTTCTTGCTAGACTCATGTATTTCACGGTGCTCATCCTCACACTCACGGATCCTCTTGCGCAGCTGGTTGTTTATGACTTGTGCCTCGGCCTTTTCATCTATAACCCTATGGCCTTGAACGAACCCTGGCTCGCTCATACCACCCCAGTTTTATGCCAACCAACTAGGATAGAAAGGGGTGCAACCGACATGATAGCTGTCTGGCTCGATGGTGTCCTTCTCTATTACAATCTTGTAGTGCCACATGTGCTGTGATTGGCACTTGTGAGGACTATCATCATTTTGGAAGTCAGCTCGAAGATGGCTCATCTTGTCAACCCTGGGTATGACTTGCTTCCTACCTGCTTGCCTCATAACTCGAAGAGGGACGTAAGGGTATGTTCCTCTAGACCAATTAGTATTAGGAACGGTGCATCTCTGGAATGGGCGATGAACTCCTCTGTCGGAAACCACTCAAACATCCACTGAAGTTGTTCTTCAGTCAGATTATCAAAGATTTCGACCGATCCTTTGGCGTTCTCAGGCTGAGCAAACATGTCAGGGATGTAATTCATTCGCTTTGGATGGTGGAAAGCGATGTGGTCATCCCAAACTCTTCTATGAACTTCTTGTCGGTATTCGCCCTTTTGGAGATGTTCCATGAGCCAAAGCTGAAGTAGTGGATTGCAGCCTTCGAAGTGTCTCTCCCCTCGTTGACACTTTTCCAAGGGTCGATATATGTATGCAATGATCATGGGAACAATGCTGAAGTTTTTCCCACCAACTCCTTCCATTAGTGTCTTGGTTACCATAGCTAGTCTAGTGAGGATTCTCTCCTTCTTTATTGGAAACACAATCAGACCCAAGAAGCAAAACATGAAGACGAATACTCTACGATGGATGTGTCCCAAGGATGTGATGGTAAACTTGTCGTGGTAGGTACGGTATGATTTGTTGTGACAGTAACTTTCGTACAAGTAGCCAAAAGGGATGTATGACTTCTTTAAGCATACCAGTTCTGCATTCTTCTTCAGACCCATCATTTTGAGGAAACCTCTGCCTGTGCGGTTCTCAGGCATTACCACCCCCGGTGTTTCCCGTACGAGGTCAACCAGTCCTCCTATTTCCTCCAGCAAAGGTGTCATTTCAATGTCTCCAAAGCGGAACACGGACCTTTCACAATCCCAAAATAGGGTAGCAGCCTCTATTATCATGTTTTTAGGCTGGATTTTTAGGAGAGATGGTAGATTTCCCAAGTATTTTCTGACGAGAGTTTTGTCACTAGAATGTAAATCTTCCCACCAGCTTAGCAATCTTGGATGGACATTGGAGACCATGCCGAATCTGGGGACTTCGTGCCTCATTTTTCTGCAAGGCAAACAAGGTTAGGCCCTTACCCCCAATAAACTCGACTATTTAACATCAACAGTTAGCATAAAGCATTTAGTTCTCCAAATAAATGCACAGAACGTGACGATGTCCATTTGGGTTTAGGGAACCCATTGGAATTTTGGATAAGGCAATCATAAAAGCTATCATGCGGAGCACACTTTAGCCTGGCTAGGTTTGACCATGATGCATGAAACAACATAACGGAGTAAGGTTTCTATAAGGTTTTAGACTGGTACCCTCGAGCAGACCACTCAATGGGGAAAGGCACGGAACCATTCACTGCACTGCTGATCGACTAGTTTTACCGCAAATAAGCCTTTCCGAATTTAGGGGGTAATAATATAGGAAGAGAGCAACCACTCATCAAACGTTGCTATAGTATTTTGTTTGGCACGAGTGGAGTATGAATGTTGAGCATGATTATGCAATAATAAATAAAAATGAAAAACATGTTGTCATGTATTTGCACGTTAGGAAAGCAGTAAATACAACAATTTATAATTTAAAAGCGGTTACAAAGGAAGGAAACCGACAAAACATGTCAGTTACTTTTGAAGAAAAAAAAATGCTTAAAGAAATAGACAAGTAATTGCATATAAGGAAAATGGGAAGAGGTACAAATTAACAAAGAAATTCGAAAATGGTAAGAGCCTAAAAGTCCCCAGCAGAGTCGCCATGCTATCACGCCCCCTGTTTCCTCACGGAGATCGGATTTATGACATTCGGTTGGGACAACTCTTTCCTTTTGGGAAAGGGGTTTGTTGTTTTTAGAGTCGCCACCTAACGATTTCTAAAGGTGTGTTAGGACACCAAAGGGTTCATTTACAACTACGTTGTTAACCAGAGATAGGGTAAGGGCTTGAAATTATCCTAAGGGGAAGGTGTTAGGCACCCCCCAGGATCCACAAGTGTGGTTCCTGGCCAAACAAATTTTGTGAATTTGTACGGCTTAGGAAACGAACAAACAAAGGCTCAAATAAGAGGGGATTTAAGTCTTAAGCATACAGATGTTTGAAAATAGTAAATAAGGTTAGATTTTGAAAGGATTACGATCTAAGCATATAAAGGGTATCCTAGGTTTATAATAATATGGATCACATCAGTACAATACCCGGTAATCACTCCTCAAAGAGGGGCTACACGTGGTATTAGCATACCGGTCATCATATCCATATTCTACCCTTTCCCACCCTGTGAAAGTAACTAAATCATGTGTTGGTCTCGAACTCTATTGCATGCTGTTACCCGTCCTTTCCTATCAGTCCCGGAGGAATTTAGGACTTTTATCCTATGAGGAATGTTCTAGGCAGACCCTCAGGTTTGAAGGAAAAATACTAAGGCAACAGATAAGAACATGTCGGATTGTAATTAGGGGGAAACATAGAAAAGCAGAGAAAAGGCACAAGTACCTCCACACATAGTACACATAAACAACATGACTCATACAAAATTAAGGTCCAGATTCAGGTTTAGATCCTAAGCATGGTATCTAAGTGATAATACAAAGACATATTTATTGCATAACTCAGAGAAGAAGTCTTAATCAGGCTTGCCTACTGGTTTTAAACATGCTGACAGTCGAACACTAATCACAAAGGATAGTTTTGGTTTTATTTCTTTATGGCTGATTACCTAAGACTTGCCTAGGCGGGGGACAATGTATACTAATTATCTGAACTGTTAGAGGGACTGTTGCAAATTGTTACCTACACATGCTGTTCTAGGTTGTTCAGAACACATAATTGTTGCCGGTTGTTTTAGATAAACTGAGTGAAGTGTTTTATACCTTTTACATGCACCAGTAGTTAGACTAGGTGTTGTTAAGCGAGTATGAATGAAATCCTAAAAACATGGTATCTAATGCACAGGCAGGGATGGAGAATCATGCATATGCAGAATTCTAAGCAGGATTTCTAAATGCTCACAGCATTATGCACGATTTCCGAATATGTAAGAGTACAATTTGTTATTTTTATCCTAGGGACAGGATTTCTAAGTGCGCATAGCAATATGAAACATGATTGAAGAAGATACAGATTATTCACATTATTTACCCTATCACAGAATTTTTCTAAGTGATGAATGACAGTACTGAAACAAGATGCTGAAACAGTGTTCATAAAGCCTAAATAGCATGATTTCTAATGCATGATATGCTTTGCACATATTGATCCTAAACATGATTCTATTGCGCAAATAAGGAATGTAAACCTAATATCATGGTTTCTACCCTTTAATGTTTATAACATGCATAACTACCCTTTTCCCTTTGCACTATCCATCCCCAATAGTTGTTTACAAATAATTATTACAGGTCATTTGTATGAATTACACAACTGAATAAAGAAAAAGAAGAAGTTATTCTATAAGGAGCCTACTAATAGGCCCAGAATCTCCAGAATGCCTCATTTCCATTCTATTCACAACATTTCACATGATCCAGGTGTGTCAGAGTTCCCTAAGGATCTCAAAGGATCCCGGGTAGCGCTCACATACAGATTTCATAGCCAAGATGGAGTAAGTGCAGTGTGGAAAGGCCATCTCTTGTGTGTCAAAGTCCAGAGGGAGTTCAAGGGTCCCAAGGCAATGCTCACACAAGAGGGGCATAACCTGATGTCTAAGAGTATAGTGGAAGTGCTCATATTTTTGAAAAGATAAAGTAGAAAAATAGCTTTTGAAAATAACTTGTTTGAAATAAGTTTTAAAGAACAACAATGTTACTTAGTGAAAATAGTTTGAAAGAAAGGGATTAGGACAATCAACAACACAGAACCACATCATCATGCATACTACAAGGAAGCAGTCACAAACAGGGAATAAGGGATTGGGGACAAGTAGGCTGCTCATGAAGCAGATTTGCATACAAGTTAATACTAAGGTATCACAGAACTTTAACAACCACAGATGTTCAAGCCAGAAACTTAACGGAATCAGATTGAGGGATTCAAAAGAGGAAGTACATAACAAACAGAGTTACACACAGGTCCAGGGTAAAGGGTTACAATATATGTTCAGAATTACATGTAACTAAGTGACAAAAATTCATGCTTATAGTGTGCTGTGGATCAGGGGTAAGGCAGAGTCCTAGTGAAACATATAAGAATGCAGTAAAACATGCTGAAACTAAAGGTAAAAGGATAATCACATTGGTAAAACAACAAATTGGCATGCTAATTTCAAGGTAGACAGTAGAACCACAAGTAGGAGCATAATAGAAACCAAAGGAATTTCAAAGAGGCATGTTGTTTTTGATGCTTTAAGTTAAACTGAAAAACATACCAGTTAAATGAGAGAATAAGTGTAGAGTGAGGAGAAGTAGAGTGAAGAACAACAGAGTGCAGAGCAGTAGAGTGTATAGTTGCTCAGTCTTGGCTTTCAACCGACTGAGAATAGCAAGTGAACAACAAGAATAACAAGAGAAAATGTATATGTGTGTGAGAGAGTTCAGAACAATGTATTGTTCGTGTCTTTGTTAATGAGAGAGTAGAGTACATATTTAGAGAATAGGCAGAAATAAGGTAACAAATAATAGTTCATCATAATTATAGAAATAAACTCTAATTAGAATCCAATTATTATAAGTACTCCCTTTAATTAAGGAGTCAATGTTCAACGGTAACAAACCGTGATAAAAAAGGAAAGAAATCAATTGAGAAGCTGATTTTAACATATAAGTAGTAGTAAAAGTATAGAGCATGTGATTAAGACTAAATACAGAATATCCTAATTAAGGAAAATGTATAAGAACTAATTGACAATAGGTTTATTCATATAAATAAGGCAAGATATAATTCTGGAAATCAACAAGAAAGTCTTGAGTGAGATTCAAAACACAGGGAATCAGTATCAATCAAGGAAATATAACACAAATAAGGAAATACTCAAAGTCAGGCAATCAGTATTACTCAAAGTAAAATATCACAATTTTAGGGAAATACACGAAAATCAGCAGAGAATATGATGTGAAAAATCAATAAAACACTAAACATACTTATTCAGAGATTCAAAATGCTAAAACAATATTGATTTGAGCGGAATATCATATACTAAGAAAAAATCAAAAACCCTAATCATGAAATTAAGGATTCATCCCAGTAAATAGCAAGTAATTAAAGGAACCAGTTAGACAAGCATGGTTTAGGAATAGGCTACAAAGAATCAGAAACCCTAACAGTGATTATAGAGCAAGAAATCACAAGAACACATAAAATATACACGAAAGTACAGTAGCATGCTAGAATAGGTAAACAATACTGTAAAATAAACTCGGACTCACAGATTGAACCCAGAAATTTGTGGCTTTTAACAACAGAGTGATCGAAGAAAGGAAAAAGCTCAGATGATGTTTAAACATGGTAAAAATCACAATATAATTCTAGGAAATTATGAAAAGAACTGTTTTATAAAAAAGGATCTTGAAACCCTAGTTTTGAAAAGTGAAGAATCGTTTTAGGAAACGAGAAGATCTTTGAAGAAACCATGTAAAAACCTCATAATATACACAGATTTGTTACAGATCTAAAGAAATCGGAGGTTCTAAGGTTAGGGTTTCTAGAGAAAACCCAGAGAAGAAGAAGAAGAAGAAAAACCCAAAATCTTACCGACTTTTAACCGGAGGGTGATAGATCTTACTTGATCGGCCATAGATGGACGGAAAGATGGCATGAGACCGGAGATGGGAGTTGAACCGCCTCTATTTCACTTGAGAACCCCCAAACGGTGGCACAAGGCAAAGGTTGGAGCCATAAGGCTGGTGAGAGGTGAAACCTCTATGGTTTCCAGCGAGGAGGTGGCCGGAGAAGGGGAGACAAGGCTCAGTAGAGGGAGAGTTTAGAGAGAGAGGTGAGTGGATTCAGAGAGACGGATCAGTGAGAAATGATAGATCAGAGGGGGGGGGGTAGTCGTTTAGGGTTAAATATGG
>MDKI01022589.1:0-25054 GCA_005239505.1 Nicotiana paniculata | reverse complement strand
GCTCAAGAGTCGAAAAGGAGTGACTCGGGCTATAGCCGGGCGTTTGGGGCTTAAAGCCAGGCCAACCCGGGCTATAGTGGGGCATTTCGGCCATAAAGCCAGGCCTAGCATGGCTATAGTGGGGCGTTAGAGCCATAAAGCCAGGGCTAGCCTGGCTATAGTGGGGCATTATAGGCTTAACACCTGGGGTCCCTGTCCGGTCAATTCCGAGTTTTGAAGGTTTTAAGTGTTTCCCAGTTTGAAAAGAAGTCTCCTACACGTTTAGGGTTTGTCCCAAACATGTAAATAGACCCAAAAACACAACTTTGGAAGGAGGATGCCATTATTGAGAGAAAATACACACAAGATCATTAGGAAGCAAAGGATTATCAGTTTTCTTCATCTTATTCTAGTATTTTCAATTTATGCAACACTTATGCAATTGTTTTTCTAGCATGAGTGGCTAAATACCCATTATTCTGGGGTTGTGGTTTAGCCATGAATATTTTTATTCGACATTAATTTAACCTTGAATATAGTTCACTCAATATATGGTTGTTTCTTCAATTCTGTGTTTAATTGCTTAATTGTCTGGCCATCAGTTAGGTTCTATATACTATCTATGTTATGCTAGGGAAAGCCGTATATAGATTAGAGAAGAATTGAAGAGAGCGTGATCTTAACCTTTCAGGGGAGCGGATTTATGGTTAGGATAGGAATATACCTAGTCACCGTGCTTAATTAAACATCGTAACCTTAGTGCGTTCTAATAGATTAATTTCATAGGAATAAACACATTAATCTATTGAGAATAGGCGAGTAGTACTTCAGGAGAAGGCTATGAGAGAAATTATCGATTAATTAGCAATCATGAGTGAATTATATAAAAAGGAGAGTTAATTAGAATGCAATACGAGTGGCGAATTGATCACAACCCTGGAATATTTGTCTCCACTAATACACACAACAATATTCTTGTCACTTGATAATTAGTTAGTTCATAGAATCGTAGTATAAATTAGTTACATTCTTGGATTTTGTTTTGGCTCGATTAAATAACAATTAGAGTGATTCAGCAGGTAGTTTACGCAACTCCTTGTGGGTTCGACATTCGATTTAACATTATATTACTTGCTACGACCATGTATACTTGCGTGGGCGTTTGGAACCATTAGTAGAAGCTTAAGTTGGAAAAGTCAATCGGATGTTTTTTTGTATGTAAATGACCTTGGATTTGAATTTTTATGGATCCGTTAGACTTTTAGGTGATTTTGGACTTAGGAGAGCGTCCGGAATGTGATGTAGAGGTCCGCAGTAGAATTAGGCTTGAATTGGCGAAAGTGGGAAGTTTGGCAATTTTGGTCGGCAGTGAAAAATTTGATATCGGGGTCGAAATGGAATTCCGGAAGTTGGAGTAGGTTTGTGGTGTCATATTTGACGTGTGTGTAGAATTTGAGGTCAATCGGACGTGGTTTGATAGGTTTCAGCATCGTTTGCGAAATTTGGAAGTTTAGAAGTTCTTAGGCTTGAATCCGAGTATAATTTGGTGTTTTGATGTTGTTTTAGGTGAATCAAAGGTTCGACTAAGTTTGTATGGGGTTACATGACTTGTTGGTATGTTTGGTTGAGGTCCCGAGGGCCTCGGGGTGATTCCGGGTGGCTATCAGAGTGTTTGGAATTGGAAAATGCAGCTGAAGCTACTGCAACTGCTGTTTTCCGCACCTGCGGAGTGGGAGCTGCAGGTGCGATCCTGCAGGAGCGACTGAGGAGCCGCAGATGTGGCCAAGGAGGACCTGGACAAGAACCGTATGTGTGAAGATATTCCCGCACCTGCGAGAGTCGTAGATGCGGGCAGGCAGGCGCATGTGCGAGAGGGAGCCCGCATGTGCAAGGTGGTTTCCGCATTCGTGATAATCGCAGATGCAGTCTTTGGTCGCAGAAGTAGCCGCAGAGCTTTAAGTGATTTCAGCAGAAGCAGAGCTTGCTCCGCAGATGCGGTCCCGCAGATGCGGAATTTTTTGCTGGGCAGAAATTATAAATAGAGGACTTTGGGAATTCTTCTCATTTTCACAATTTTGAACACGGACTTTGGAGGTTTTGAAGGGGATTCGAGGGTTATAACTATGGTAAGTTCCTTGAGCCTAATTATCCTTAGCTAGTGTTATTCCGTTGATTTCTCACCTAATTAGTGGGGTTTTGAAGTGAAAGTTGGGGGTTAGGGCTTGAAAATGTGGAGAACGAATTTTGGCGTTTTGGAGGGGAAATTGAGGTAGGATTTTGGTAAAATTGGTATGACTAGAATCGTGAGATAACGGGCTTTCAAATTTTGTAATTTTGTCGGATTCCGAGATGTTGGCCCGGGGTTCGAGTTGAGCCAATTTTGAGTTTTTGACTATAAATTGATAATTTTCTTGTGGAATTGATTCCTTTAACCCATATTGATCATATTGTATTGTTTGTGACTAGATTCGGGACTTTTGGAGGCCGGTTCGAGGGGAATGGACATTCCAGAGTAGGATTTCTTCGCGGTTGAGGTAAGTAACAATTGTAAATCTGGTATTGAGGGTATGAAACCCAGAGTTTGGTATGATGTGACTGTTTGGAGGTGACACCCATGCTAGGTAACGGACGTGTGGGTGTACACCGTGAGGGATTGAGACTTGGTCCGTTCCGTGAGACTACGAAGTCTAATAGCCCTTATTTGTGTTTATATGCATTCATGTCTGCCAGAAACTTGAATGTCTTTCATATTAGAGATCATTCTTAGGCTATGTACCTGCTCATGGTAGTTATACACAGTCTTAGTGATTCTTGTACATGTTTATCTCAATCTCCATTATTTCCCTGCTGATACACTGTAATACTTTGATTTGGGCTGTTTTCCCTTTCTTTATTGAGGGCTGTGAGACTAGAGAGGTTCATGACTGAGTGAGGCCGAGGGTCTGTTTGTGAGTATTATACCTTAACACGTGAGTTGTCCGTGCGAATTTTGATGTGATATGTGGCACGTGAGTTGTCCGTGCGGGCCTTGATATGATATTATAGCACGTGAGTTGTCCGTGCAGATTATAGTGCTTGGGCTGTAGGAGCCCCTCCAAAGTCTGAATATCCCTAGTGAACGCAGGTACCTATTGAGCGTGTGCATTGACGGCTCAGAGTCGAGTGTTGAGTGATTGAGGGCTTGAGTGACGGAACATGTGATGTTGCATATTTTTTCCTTTTGTTGCTTCATTTTGCTGATATTTTGTTTATTTGAACTTGGTAATTATGCAACTGATTTTACTCGTGTTTACTCTTAACTGTGAAAAATTATCAACTAAACTGTTCCGTATAGCTCGTCACTTCTTCTCAATTCCTTATTTATTTCTGTTACTTGTTTAGTCTGTTGTACCCATACTACACCCTGCACTTCATGTGCAGATCCAAGTGTGTCTGAGCACGGAGACCGTTGAGTCCAGGCGTGTTTGAGTTCTGGAGACTGCAAGGTAGCTGCCAACATCCGCAGGACCTTGTTACTCCTTCTATATTTCTTTCTGCTTTGTATTGATGTTTTGACATTGGGTTGTACTAGTTTTGATACTTAGACGCTCATGACTTAGTGACACCCCGATGTTTGGGGCTAGTATTCCGTACTTTGTTTCTATTTTGAGTTTAACTTTGAGTTTTATGAAAAATTCCTGATATGGAAAGTTTTACATTACCTTATATTTGATTTCTAAAGTATTTTGGGAAAGTCGGCTTGCGTAGTACCATCGATAGGTGCCATCACGACATGTTTGCTTTTGGGTCGTGACACATTGAGAGCAAGAGTAAACATGGAGAAGCTGTGTTTGAGAAGAAATGGTGTTTCGAGAGGCGGATCAGTACATTGAGAGCCGAGTGCAATATGAAAATGAGTTAAGAGGCGGGTCAGTGTATTATGGAATGAGCCGAGTCTCACTATGTGAACGAGTCCTTCTATCAACATGGGTACTTTGCATTCCTTCAATAGGGGTATTTTGCATTGCTTCAACAGATTTAGGGGTTGCATGCCCCAAATCGCACCCAAATTCTGGTAAATCTTCAAAATCGTCATCATCATCATTCCTAATGAAACTAGGGTTATATTTCACTAATTTACCAGCTAATTTCATAGAATGCGAAGATTCCCTCAACTTCCTATTTTTCTTCAAAGACTTCTTTTCCTCCATTATAGAGTCGACTCTCAACAAAAATCGGAAAACCTACTAAAATTTTGACTTACATTGAGAGCAAGAGTAGACATAGAGAAGCTGTATTTAATAAGAAATGGTGTTTCGAGAGGCATGTCAGTGCATTGAGAGCCGAGTGCAATAGGAAAATGAGTTAAGAGGCGGGTCAGTGTATTATGGATTATGGGCCATTAGATGTAATATGTTTGGATGGGAGGAACATTTCGGGTCCAGTGGGATAAACACGGGCTATTAAAATTTTGAGGGGCTATACATGATACTTTTCTCGATTAAATATGTGCGATCAAATAGAGCGGCCCGTGAAGCTTTTATAAATTCAACTGATGACTTGATTTCATTTGTAGCACTCAGCTACTATACTGAAACCCAAATAGTATTATTTTCATACGGGAAAACGTATACTAAACAGAAGAAAACACGACAAAAAGGTAAATTTTCCTCCCCATGTTTCATTTAGCTCATTAGATCCTTTAACTTCAAATAAGACTGCTATAAGCAATCATAAAATTGAACTTAACGAGGGGAAGTGCCTTAAATAAGTAAGAGTCACTTGAATTTCACAAAATCTCTATTTACAAAGAACAAAATATGCAATGCAGTTTACATTTGATACACTTCCAATTATGCAATAACCTTCTCCATAAGACTACCTTGGACAGAGTTCAGTAATTGATTCTTGGAGAATAGGCAATGGAATGGATTTGTTTGTGATCAGTTGATTTATCTTTTTCATTCCTGCATAAGCCTTAAAAGATGTAGGTGGATTTGGCTCTGGCAAAGTAGCAGAATCAGAACTGAGAATATGAGCTATCAAAGTAGTTGTCGGTCTTTCATCGACATCATTTTGAACGCACAACAGTCCAAGATGTAAACATCTCACAAATTCAGACGTCGACTTTGAGTCACCATTAATAAGACTTGGATCTACAAATTCTATAGCTCTGCCATCTTTCCATAGCTTCCAAGCCTGTTGATATAGAGGCTTAGTTCAAAACAAAATCACTAACTGTTAAATTTTTCTTTTTCGTGTTACTATAAATTAACCGGTTCTAGTAGGTTATTACTTATCGTATCAGGCTTAATTACCATGATGTAAAATTAACCTTGATTGCGCCAGAAAAACTTTAAAATAATCTAATGATGTAGGATGATAAAGGATAAGATATTAGAGGGAGGAATTTTACAATATTAATTAAAACTTACGTGGGTAAGAAGGTCATGCAATCCATCTTCTTGATAAAGAGTTCTAATTGTCTTTCCGCTTATTATCTCCAAAAGAAGCACACCAAAACTGAATACATCAGACTTCACAGAGAATTGACCATACATTGCATATTCTGGGGACATGTAACCACTAGCAAAGAAAAATAAATCGCATTAATATATATAGTGCTAGAAGCACCGAGGATTTATAAAATTTTAACCCTATATATTAAGAACTATTGGTTAGAATTTAATTAATCCTTCACTTTGTAGCTACTAGATAGCAATAGAAATAGAATATTATGGACGTATAAAGGAGAGGAGGGGTACATTAGTTAATATATTTAAAGTTTGTTATGGAAAATAAACGATCTTACTATGTCCCAACAATTATGTTAGTGCTTCCTTCAGTTTGATCAACTCCAAAAATTCTAGCCATGCCGAAATCTGAAATTTTTGGGTTCATGTCTTTGTCTAACAATATATTGCTTGCTTTGAGATCACGATGTATAATTCGAGGACGAGAATCTTCATGAAGATAAACTAATCCTCGTACTATTCCTCTTATAATCTTGTCACGTACTGACCAATTCAATGATGCCTGCTTCTTCATGTCTTTATCCTCAGTATAAGATGAATATTCCAAGTTAGATATAACATCTCTGTAGAGAGCTTACAGAAAACATGAGACTATATATATATTTGCCACACTTGAGATTCAGATCTACAACCTAAAACAAATTTTGAACCACCTTGTCCTTACACTAGAATCGCATCAACAATTTATATATAAGCAAAAAGATTTTTCTCCGGTTAATTTTTCAACAAATGTGTGATTGAAGTGAACTCAAGATATAAATCCATGGTAGCAAATGCAGGAAATTTATTAAAGAAAGAAAATGAATCTAATTAACTACATAAAAACCAACCAACCAACCAAATAAAAAGTAGTCGAGGCTTTTGTTTGACACGAACTCATAGATGAGTATCTTTTCGTCCCCTTCCAAGCAAAAACCAAGTAGTCTCACTAAATTTCTGTGTTGAAGCTTTGCTACAAGTACAACTTCATTCTTAAATTCTTCTACACCTTGGCTTGACCTTCTTGATAGCCTTTTTACAGCTATTTCTTGTCCAGTAAGAAGTTCCCCCTGAAAATAAATATATATATGAATTAAATATTTTGGTTTTACAAAAATGAGTTTACCTTCTAGGCGTTGTAAAAAAAATTTTCATACTATATATTAACTGCAGGTACTAATCCATAAAGATGACTAATAACTTGAAAAAATAAAATAGATTACCTCCTAAATCGTGTTGAAATACACTCATAGTGTAAGACATTTTTACATTATCAGTCTATAAGTTAAATCCTTGACAAAAATCTGAAATGATTGACTTTACCTTATACACATCACCAAATCCACCTTTACCGATTTCATTATGCGCAGAGAAGCAGTTTGTGGCTGTTTCTATTGTACTAAAGTCATATTGCAAGGATTCAGCTGTTACAATCCCACTCAAGAGATCATCTATAAAATAGAAAAAACGGGTAATTAAGGTTATTAGTGAACGAGTTAAAATATTTTACTAAAGTCCATAAAGAGTCATCGGATTTTCATTTTACCACTCAACTCCATTTTTGGAGCTTTGCTTTTCTTCATTCTCCACCGTCGCAAAAGAAAAACTCCACTGAATAGTAGAATCAACACAATGACAACTATTGTTCCAACAATTACTTTCTTTCTCATTTTATCGTGATGACCTACATCAAAATATCGATCCTGATGAAAACCCTGGCTATAAATCATCAACCACAACGATGTAACAAAATTGTATGATATTGTTCCTCGAATAGTATTTCATTACATATCTGGCATATCGATATTAGTAAACTGTACCTTTACTTTTGGATGGCGGCGGAGCAAGACGAGGCACAGGTACTGTTTTGGTTGTATAGAAAGAATACACTTCATACCTGCAGTAGTAGAGTCAGGGAACTCAAAAAGAATTAAAGAATGGAACACTTTTGCCACTACACGAGAATATTTTCTTATGTCAAGGTAATATTTTGCCATATTTAAACAGTAGAGTTTTCGCCTTATCGGACAAAGACTACAATTCAATTGAACCTCGTTGTCTCCACCTAACTCCGCTCCTGCATACCTGATATAACAGCTAGGATAGAAAATCCTAGCACCCCTTTGCCCGTTACAGCAGACTGGAAACTTGGTTATCACAGTTTTAAGACACTTTAAGCAGGAAGAAGTAGAAAGATCAGGAGTGCACTGAGAAAGTGCATAAATTGTTATCTGGTCAGTAAAATTGGTTTCTTTAGTTGCAATTCTTTTTTCTGAACGATCGTTAGCAGTCTGAGTTGCAATTTCATCCATCGTGTCTCTTAGCATCTTTCTGAACCTATGTGGTTCAACGTTAATTGTGATTGGATTAGGTTCCACATAAGAATTGGAATCATCTGGATGGATAAATATGGATGGATTTGGGTCAGGAAATATTGATTGATTTGAATATCGTATGAAGCAGTAGTCATACGAAACCATAGCCATTTTTCTGTTGGGGCAATGCTGGATTATGTATTTAGTAGCACTACTCACACAATCTTGGCATTGGTTGTCGTTGGCATCATTTAGACAGAGAAACATGCCATAAATTGTTTCAGAAGTACCATCTTCACCGCCAGTAGTAGTGGAGTTGTAATAACTGTTTTTGCTTGAGGCATTTGATAAATTGGATAATAGTAAATTGAGGTTAGATGGATAAGAGCTATTTTGACTGTAAGTACTGATGTTTGAGCAGTCAAATCCCAAAGGTGTGTAGCTTCCATAACAACATCTTTGGCTGATGATCAACAAGAAAAAAAGGAGGAATATGAATGGAGGAAGTGGGATTTTCAAACTAGGCATTATGCACATTGAGAAATTCACTTAAGTTGTTGTAGCAATTGGTGCTTTAAAAAGATTGTGGAAAGAGATATTTAGTACAAAGACTTTGCTGCTACTTCTTTTTCTTAGGTGGATTTGGATTTTAGCTAATTAGATAACGTTTGGAAAAAAAAAGTTAAAAAGAGTTTGTATAAGTTAGAACACTTGTTTTTTTGTGTTTTATGAGTGGAAGACCAGACTTTTGAATAAATTGTTTAAAAATCACCCCCTAATCACAACTTCAAGAAAAATAATTAGAAAGAACATTTTTAGAAAATCGCTTTGTAACATGTGTTTTTGCAAGTTTGGGGAAAAAATGCAAAGACAAATGTCAATCTCAACAACAAGGAAGGGGTGGAGCAGTACCCTCTATGAATCATATTTCCTACTTTCAGTTTCTTTTTTTTTTTTTTTTAAATAGAAAGCCACTTTTATGAGAGTGGAGAGTTAGGTAGATTCTTGTTACATCCAAAATCTAACACAGGTCGTGACGGCGCCCAACATCAGAGTCAGGCAAATCAACAGTTGTTTACTAGTGAGATTATCCTTATTTGACATACCAACCCCACACTTACCAAAATTTTAAGCTTAGATCATTTAAATAAAAACGGATACATTAACCAACTTAAGTAAATACAACCACAAGAATCATGAACAAATATATACAGTCCCAAAATATAGAGTCTACTATGTGTGTGCCAAGAACTAGTGTCACAAGTTAACATGCGAACTAGTAGAATATATAAAAGATGATACAAACTATACTGCTGTCTGAAAGAAGTAGACAGAAATAAATAAAAGATAACTCCATAGTACTGCTGAGAATCGCCAGGGGAGGCAGCTCACAGTGGAGTCAGGTCCAGAATATACGCCAAGCTCCGGTCGGATAACCAGATGCACCAGCCTCAAAACCTTTACAATTAAGTACAGAAGCATAGTATGAGTACAAAAACAGATATTTACCCAGTGAGTATCCCGCCTAACCTCGAAGAAGTAGTGACGAGTGGTCGACGTGATACTTACTAGGGTCAGACAATGTGAAATAAGTACAGGCTAACCAGTAGTAGCAGTAATGAACAGTAATAAGCAAATGAGCATCAAATAACAATCTCTAGTATCGTCGCGCCATCCTTTTTCCATGGCATACAAGCTATTTAACCTTCTATATTTTCATGAAATCCACAGTTACAATTACAGGGCTTCTCACAAATTACCAAAACATATAACGGGCTATGAGCGTACGGTCATTACGACGTGAAAAGTAAATGTGCACTGCCGAGGGTCGAACAGCCCGATCCATAGATGCATCTATCTACCCCGCTCGCGAATCGAACATGCAACACAGTTATTATAATACCAAGACCACCCTCGCTCGCGAATCATACATGCAACTCGGGTTAATATAATATTAGGGCTACCCCGCTCGCGAATCGAACATGCAACACAGTTATTATAATACCAAGACCACCCTCGCTCGCGAATCATACATGCAACTCGGGTTAATATAATATTAGGGCTACCCCGCTCGCGAATCATCCATGCGACTCGGGTTCCCATATAAATTCATGATTAGCACGAGATTTCCAGATAATTTAGCAGTGTGAGAATTTTAGAAATATCAACTTCAAGCATAACCCCTTAGGTCTTCACATGTGAGATTCGAGGATATTAGACAACTTAATCCATATACAAGATCACAGATACAACACATAAAGCATGCTTGTGAGTCCTAAACTATCCGACAAGGCATAATAGTAGCTGCGCACAGACTCTCGTCACTTCGTGCGTACGCAGCCCCCGCAAATAAGGACAAAACCACCATTTATAATCACCTATGGGGACAATTCCCTCTTACAAGGTTAGAAAGGAGACTCACCTCGTGTCGAATTCACTCTACCAAGAACACGCCCGAAACTCCAAACTCTACACCCGAGGACTCGAAACTAGCCAAATATTATACAAATTCATTAATTTATGCTCAAAGTATGGAAATTCTCCTACTCATTTAATAAATTCACCATTCTTGAAGAAATTCTAAAATCCGACCCTGGGCCCGCATGCTCGGATTCCAATAATTCTCGAAGGAAACACTCACCCATAACCTAAGGATCATTAATATATGATTTTCACTCGATTTCATAGCTAATTGACGGGTAGTTTTCTACATTTTCAAAATCCCTAAGTTACTATCCCAAATCCTTAGTTTTCACTAATTTAGGTAGTTAATTTATCTTGTAATCCATGCATGAAGCTAATATTAGAGTAGAATTTACTTACCTTCAATAACCAGGTCGTTTGCCCCTCTAAAATGGTGAAAATCGTCCCAAGGAAGAAGAAGAAGATAAGGAAAATGAATTAAATCCCGTGTATAAAAATACACTGTCTAACAGTGTTTCCGCACCTGCAGCTCGAGGACCGCATCTGCGAGCAAAGGATCGCACCTGCGGAAATGGACGAGGAATCCTCGGCCCGCACCTGCGGAGTGGAGACCGCACCTGCGGCTCCCCTCCTGCGGAACTTTGTCCGCACCTGCGAGAAATGACCTTCCCACTGGGGGTCGCACCTGCGACTGGGCAACCGCACCTCCAGTCAACACCAGATTAGGTGCACCAACAGCTATTTCAGCTGGTTTTTGGCCTCGTGTGGTGTTTGGTAGGCACCTGGGCCCACCCGAGCCCCTGTCCAAATATATCAACAAGTCCCAAATCATAATACGAACTCGTTCGAGCCTTCGGAACACCCAAAACAATGCTAAAACTCAAAATCACACCTCAAAACCCCTAGAACCAAACTTAGAAACTTTAAGTTTTCTTGACTACGCTAACAACGCACCGAACCGACCTATACTACTCGGAATGACACCAAATTTTGCAGGCAAGTCATAAATGACATAATGGAACTATTTTTGGTGTCGAAATTCCGTTCGGACCTCGATAAAAAAAAAACACGTCCCAAACCACAATAGGAACTTAAGGAACTTCTTATTTCAATAATGGGCACCGAAACGCTCCCGGATCATAAGAAACCCATTCTGAACATACGCCTAGGTCTGAAATCATCATACGAAGCTATCAGAACCGACGAAGCTCGATTTCGAGGTCGTTTACTAAAAATGTTGACCAAAGTCAAACTTTGCCTTAAAGGCCAACCTCAAGGAACCAAATGTTCCTATAACACTCTAAACACCTCCGAATCCCGGACTACCAGTCCCCGCAAGTGATAAATCATAATAAGCCGTTATAGGAAGTTTCATTTAGGGGAACCGGGTCCGATAATGCAAAATGACCGGTCGGGTCGTTACATTCTCCACCTCTTAAACAAACGTTCGTCCTCGAACGGGTCTAGAATCATACCTGAAGTGCTGAATAAGTGTGGATATCTGCTCCGCATGTTCTCCTCGGACTCCCAGGTCGCCTCCTCAACTGGTTGGACCTTCCAATGGAACTTTACGGCAGAAACTCTCTTGGACCTCAACTGGCGGTCCTGTCTACTAATAATAGCAACTGGTTCCTCCTCGTAGCCCAACCTCTCATCCAACTGAATAGTGCTGAAATCAACCACATGAGAGAAGTCGGTGTGGTACCTCCGAAGCATGGATACATGAAAAACTGGATGAAATCCTGATAAACTGGGAGGTAAGGCCAGCTCATAAGCAACCTCCCCAACTCACCTCAACACCTCGAAGGGACCTATAAACCTCGGGCTTAGCTTGCCCTTCTTCCCAAGACTCATAATACCTTTCATAGGCGAGACTTTCAACAAGACCCTTTCTCCCTCCATAAATGGTACATCACGCGCCCTCTGATCTGCGTAACTCCTCTGTCTGGACTGTGCTGTGTGGAGCCTCTCCTGAATCAACTTCACTTTTTCCAAAGCATCTCTCACCAGGTCAGTACCATATAACTTAGCCTCATCAGGCTCAAACCACCCGATAAGGGAACGACATCGCCGACCATACAAAGCCTCAAATGGTGCAATTTCAATGCTGGACTGATAACTATTATTGTAAGCAAACTCGGCCAAAGGCAAGAACTGGTCCCACTGACCTCCGAAGTCAATCACACATGCCCGGAGCATGTCCTCCAATATCAGAACTGTACGCTCCGACTGACCATTAGTCTGAGGGTGAAATGTTGTGCTGAGGTCTATCTAGGTACCCATCTCACTATGCAATGCTCTCCAGAAGTGCGAGGTGAACTGAGGACCTCGATTTGATATAATGGACACCGACACACCATGAAATCGGACTATCTCCCGAATGTAGATCTGGGCCAAACTCTCAGAAGTATAAGTAGTAGCTACTGGAATGAGCGCCGATTTGGTCAATCTATCCACAATGACCCAAACCGCGTCAACCTTCCGCAAGGTCCGAGGCAACCCAACCACGAAGTACATAGTGATGCGCTCCCATTTCCACTCAAGAATGGGCATCTACTGAAGTAGGCCTCCTGGCCTCTGGTGCTCATACTTCACCTACTAGCAATTAAGACACCTAGTCACATACTCCACAATGTCCTTCTTCATCCGCCTCCACCAGTAATGCTGCTTCAAGTCACGATACATCTTCGTAGCACCAGGATGAACAGAATACCGAGAACTGTGTGCCTCCTCTAGAATCCTCTCCCTCAGACCATCAACATTAGGAACACATAAGCGGACCTGAAGTCTCAGAACACCATCCTCGCCAATAGCAGCCTCCTTGGCCCTACCCTGCACCACTATCTCCCGAAGCTCTGCTAAGCACAGATCATAGAACTGTCGGGCCTTAATCTCCCCCAATAACGAAAACTGAGCAACCACATGTGCTAAAACTCGACGAGGCTGTGAAAGGTCTAATCTCACCAGGCGATTAGCCAAGGACTGAATGTCTAAGGCTAGAGGTCTCTCCTCTGCTGCAATATAAGCCAAGCTACCCATACTCTCCGCCTTTCTGCTCAAAGCATCTGCTACCACATTTGCCTTGCCCGGATGATAAAGCATGGTGATATCATAATCCTTAAAAAACTCAAACCATCTGCGCTGCCTCAAATTAAGATCCCCCTGCTTGAACAAGTGCTTCAAGCTACGGTGGTTTGTATAAAACTCACAGGACACTCCATACAAGTAGTGCCTCCAAATATTAAGAGCATGAACAATCGCCGCCAACTCCAAATCGTGCACAGGGTAATTCTTCTCATGAACCTTCAGCTGGAGCGAAGCATAAGCAATAAATCTCCCCTCCTGCATCAATACACACCCCAAGCCAATGCGCAAAGCGTCGCAATATACTGTATACATCCCAGAACCGGAAGGCAATACTAGAACTAGTGCTGAGGTCAATGCTGTCTTGAGCTTATAAAAGCTTGCCTCACACTTGTCAAACCATCAGAACGGGGCATTATTCCGAGTCAATCTAGTCAATGGAGCTGCAATAGAAGAGAACCCCTCCACAAATCGGCGATAATAGCCTGCTTGGCCCAAAAAGCTTCTGATCTCTGTAGCTGAAGTAGGACGCGACCAACTCTGAACTGCCTCGATCTTTTGAGGATCAACCTTGATACCCTCTTCGGATACCACATGCCCTAAGAATTCAACGAAATCCAACTAGAACTCACGCTTAGAGAACATAGCATATAGCTTCTGTTCTCGCAAAGTCTGGAGCACAACTCTCAAATGCTGCTCGTGCTCCCCCAGGATACGTGAGTAAATCAAAATTTCATCAATGAAGACAATGACAAAGGAATAAATATACGGCCTGAACACCCATTCATCAAGTCCATGAATGCTGCTGGGGCATTAGTCAAACCAAAGGACATCACCAGGAACTCATAATGGCCATATCTCGTACGAAAAGCAGTCTTCGGAACATCTGAAGCCCGAACCCTCAACTGATGATACCCCGATCTCAAATCAATCTTAGAAAACACACGAGCACCGTGCAACTGGTCAAACAAATCATCGATGCACGACCAATGATACTTGTTCTTAATGGTAACCTTGTTCAACTGGCGATAATCAATACACATCCGCATGGACCATCCTTTTTCTTCACGAATAGAACTGGAGCACCCTACGATGATACACTCGGTCTGATGAACCCGTTAGCTAACAACTCCTCAAGCTGCTCCTTCAACTTCTTGAACTCTTTCGGAGCCATACGGTACGGAGGAATAGATATAGGCTGGGTTCCCAGAGCTAAATCAATGCAGAAATCAATATCACGATCCGGAGGCATGCCTGGAAGGTCTGAAGGAAATACATCAGCAAACTCTCGAACCACTAGCACTGAATCAATCGTCGGACACTTGGCGGTGGCGTTCCGCACATAAGCGAGGTAGGCCTGGCAACCCTTCTCGACCATATCTCGAGCTTTCAGGAATGAAATAACCCGGCTGGCTACACTAACTGAGGAACCTCTCCGCTCCAGCCTAGGAGACTCTGGCATGGCTAAAATAACTGTCTTGGCATGGCAATCTAGCACGGCATTTTAAGGAGATAGACAATCCATGCCTAAAATAATCTCGAAATCAACCATGTCGAGCAATAAGAGATCCGCTCGAGTCTCGAACCCACAGAATGTGACCATACAGGACCGGTAAACCCGTTTTACCACCACATAATCGCCCACAGGAGTGGACACACATATATGAGAACTTAAGGACTCACGAGGGACATCCAGAAAATGAGAAAATAAGACCGAAACATAGGAATAAGTGGATCCTGGATCAAATAATACCGATGCCTCTCTACCACATACTGTAATAATACCTGTGATCACGCGTCTGAGGCCACTGCATCTGATCTGGCCGAAAAATCATAGAATCTAGCTAGAGAACCGGAAGACTGAGCCCCGCCAGAATGAACAGGAGTTGGCTTACCTCTCCCTGACTGGCCTCCACTTCTAGGACGACCCCTGTCGACCTGTCCCCTACCTCTAGGTGGCAAGACTGCTGGTGATGGACCCATAGGCTGGTAACCCTGTTGCACTGCCTTGCCCCGAAACCTTGGGAGAAGTCCTCCTGATATGGACGAGATCCCCGCACTCGTAACATCTCACTCGAGGCACGACCTGCTGCCCTGAAGTAGAACCCTGGATAACTGAGGGACGATGAGAACCCTCTATCATAGCACTGAAGTAAGGCCTCACTAGAGCACCACGAGGAGGTGGTGGTGGTGCTGAATATGGGGGCCTGCTAGGCTGACCCCTACCAAACTGACCACTTCCCCTAGCTGGGGCACCTCTGAAATCCCCGAAATATCTGGCTCTCTTATCTGGTTGTACCTGCTCCCAGAACCTCGTCCGATAACCCTCAATCCTACGAGCAATCTCCACTACTAGCTGATAAGGAGTACCCATCTCCACCTCCCGGGCCATGCTGGTCCTAATTCCTGGATGCAACCCGGCTACAAATCTCCGCACTCTCTCAGCATCGGTAGGTAGTATCATGAGTGCATGGCAAGACAACTCTGAAAATCTGGCCTCATAGTCTGTCACTGACAGCTTCCCCTGCTCCATCTGCTCGAACTGATACCGCAGCTCTTCCCTTTCAGAGGGTGGGATATATCTTTCTAGAAAAATCTGAGTGAACTACTCCCAAGTGATAGGAGGAGAACCTGCTGGCATGCTGAGAATATAGGACTGCCACCATCTGCAAGCTCTGCCCTCTAACTGGAAAGTAGCGAAGTCCACTCCATGGGACTCTAGTATCCTCATGTTATGCAGTCGGTCCTGCACCTGTCAATGAAATCCTGCACATCCTCGCCTCGCTCACCCCCGAAGATCGGAGGGTGCAATCGAGTCCATCTATCAAATAACTTCTACGGATAACCGTCCGCAGCTAGTTTGGGCTCAGGTGCTGCTGCTATAGGCTGAACCCCACCCACGGGCAGTGTACCCGGGGTATGATGAAGTGCAGCTGTCTGGCCTGCAGCCTGGGTAGTATGGGTCTGGGCTCCCCCTCCTGCCTGAGATGTGGCAGGATCCGCTGGAATAAACCAGTCTGGGACATAGTATCCATAAATCTCAACATACGGCCCATGACCTCTTGGAAGCCTAGCGCCGTCATGAAGTCCACCGGAGCAGGACCCGCTGGGGGAACCTCCCCCTGCTCCTCTATAGTAGGATCCCCTGGTGGTGCAACTGGAATAGCTCTAGGACGCCCCCGTCCCCTACCTCGGGCCGATGCCTTCCCCCAGCCTCTGCCAGATGTACGCGTTCTCACCATCTATGAGAGAATAGAAGAATGAGATTTAGTATACCATCAATTGCTTGATAGATCATGAATAAAGAGAGGTTTCCTAACACAGTATAACCTCCCGAAGATAAATATAAATGTTTCCGTATCGATCCGCGAGACTCTATTAGGTTTGCTTGTGAATTGTGAGACCTACGTGAACCTAGTTCTCTGATACCATGTTGTCACGACCCAAAATCCAACACAGGTCGTGATGGCGCCCAACACCGAAGTCAGGCAAGCCAACAGTTGTTTACTAGTGAGATTATCCTTATTTGACATACCAACCCCACACTTACCAAAATTTGATGGTTAGATCATTTAAATAAAAGCGGATATATTAACCAACTTAAGTAAATACAGCCACAAGGATCATGAACCAATATATATAGTCCCAAAATATAGAGTCTACTATGTGTGTGCCAGGAACTAGTGTCACAAGTCAACAGGTGAACTAGTAGAATATACAAAAGATGATACAAACTGTACTATTGTCTGAAAGAAGTAGACAGAAATAAACAAAAGATAACTCCATAGTACTGCTGAGAATCTCCAAGGGAGGTAGCTCACCATGGAGTCAGGTCCATAATATACGTCAAGCTCCGGTTGGATAGCCAGATGCACCAGCCTCAAAACCTGTATAATTAAGTACAAAAACGTAGTATAAGTACACAAACAAATATGTACCCAGTGAGTATCCCGCCTAACCTCGAAGAAGTAATGACGAGAGCTCTACGTGATACTTACTAGGGTTAGACAATGTGGAATAAGTACAGACTAACCAGTAGTAGCAGTAATGAACAATAACAAGGAAATGAGAATCAAATAACAATCTCTAGTACCCTCGCGCCATCGTTTTTCCATGGCATACAAGATATTTAACCTTCTTTCTTTTCATAAAATCAACAGTTACAATTACAGGGCTTCTCACAAATTACCAAAACATATAACAGGCTATGAGCGTACGGTCATTACGACATGAAAAGTAAATGTGCATTGCCGAGGGTCGAACGGCCCAAACCATAGATGCATCTATCTGTCTCGCTCGTGAATCGAACATGCGACACGATTAATATAATACCAAGACCACCCCCGCACCTACGGAGTGGAGACCGCACCTGCGGCTCCGCTCCTGCGAAACTTTGTCTGCACCTGCAAGAAATAGCCTGCCCGCTGGGGGTTGCACCTGCGAGGCTGGGATCGCAGGAGCGGTCCCGCACCCGCACCCGCACCTGCGACTGGGCAACCACACCAGCGGTCAACACCAGAACAGGTGCACCAGCAGCTATTTCAGCTAGTTTTTGGCCTCGTGTGGTGTCCAGGAGGCACGTGGGCCCACCCGAGCCCCCATCCAAATATACCAACAAGTCCCAAATCATAATACGGACTCGCTCGAGCCTTCAGAACACCTAAAACAACGCTAAAACTCAAAATCACACCTCAAAACCCCTAGAACCAAACTTAGGAACTTCAAGTTTTCTTGACTACGCGAATAACGCGCCGAACCGACCTATATTACTCGGAATGACACCAAATTTTGCAGGCAAGTCATAAATGATATAACGGAACTATTCCCAGTCTTGGAATTCTGTTCCGACCTCGATAACACAAAAACACGTCCCAAACCACAATAGGAACTTAAGGAACTTGTTATTTCAATATTGGGTGCCGAAACGCTCCCGGATCATCAGAAACCTATTCCGAACATACGCCTAGGTCCGAAATCATCATACAAAGCTACCGGAGTCGACGAAATTCTATTCCGAGGTCGTTTACTAAAAACGTTGACCGAAGTCAAACTTGGCCTTAAAGGCCAACCTTAAGGAACCAAATGTTCCTATAGCACTCTAAACAACTCCGAATGCCGGACCACCAGTCCTCGCAAGTTATAAATTATTATAAGCCGTTATGAGAAGTTTCATTTAGGGGAACGGGGTCCGATAATGCAAAACGACCGGTCGAGTCGTTACAATTCTAACTTAAACTATACTAATAGTCGTACCCGTGCGCTGCGCGGGCAATTTTTAAAAATATTAATTAAATTAAATTATGATCGATCTTGTTTGAACAAATTAGATCGTATTGCTTTAATAAAATTCAATTGTCATCTTATTTGTCAATATACTAGAAGATATATATTTTATTATTCTTGAAATATATTTTTATTTTAAATTTTATCCGGTGTTATAAAAGCCGAAAAGCGCAAAAAAACTCTAAGCTCCTGTGGGACTTTAAGTGCAAAGCGCAAATAAAGCGTGAGCTTTATTGAAAAAAGGCGCAACGGGAGAAATATAAAAATATGCATGTATTCCAAGATTAATCATTATAAGCATGAATAAAAAATATATAAGCAAAAAAAAATTGAAAAATAATTCATAATGAAGTGATATATCAATTGTTTAAGGTTTCTTTTTCAGGATTACACTCATCGGCAAGAAAAAATATGCCTTAGAGATTTGATGCTACACTAAAGCGCCCACAAAGCGAGGTGAAGCGCTCAACGTGTTTTGAGCCTCGCTTTAGGGCTTAAGCGTGCCTTTGACAATACTGATTTTATCCTATGTTCTCAATAATATTACCTGAAATTTAATGAATAAAATCTCTATTTAATTAGTGAGACTTATATAGGCATCCAATTATTAACTAAATAACTAATTATTAACTACTTATGCCAAGTGGATTTTTTCTAGGCTGTCACTTGGTTTAAGGCTTTTTCCTCTCCTTTTAATAATATATAGATATAGATATTATCTGTTATAAACAGTATTTTATTTATGGTGAACGTCTATATTTTAGAGAGATCTTAAGGTTTGTTACTTGGTGGCTAAGCCACCTTTTTCCTATAAATATCGGGGTTCTATTCCGTTGTAATTCATCCTAAATTAATAAGAATTCTCTCTCTACTTTTCCTTCCAATACTACTCTTCTTCTTTTATTCTTTCATAACACGTTATTAGCACGAGACTCCAACCAACTGAGCAGAGGCTTTGGGATACGTGCATGGTACTCAACTTGTACATAATATTGAGCATAACAATTGTCAATTGTTCCATGATTCCTTCAGGAATAAATTCTGGATTTAAGGTAAGTATTTTACTTTATTTTTCTCTTTTAAATTCTTGAAATTCTATAATTTAATTTTAAATACAAGCAAAGAAAATAAACTTTGATTCTAACTCTAGTAGAGTTTGCAAGAAATTATAACCACTTGAAGTGGTAAAATTTCTATGTCTTGCCATGATCAAATTCATGTATGATTATGGGCACAAGAAGTGAAAACTCGTGCTATTGAATTTGCTTCATTCTCATTCCCTTAAGAGAATATGATAGCAGTATGTGATAAGTCTGAAAGATGACTCAAAACTAAACTTCACTTGGGCCAACAAATTACCTTTTTTGATGATGACAAACTCAGTGCTTTTATAAGCTTAGGCCCTGTTTCAACTTAGCTCAACATCACCACAATGTTAGAAATAATTTTCCTTTTTATCACTTGTTATCAAGGACCAGGTTCATTAGGTTATAAATATCATTGTTCAACGTGTAAAGCACAACCTTTTCCCCTCTTTTGGCATCATCGCAAAATTACATAAAAAATGTGAGATACCCAGATTTTTAAACTCACTCATGGCCACTGGGGCTACTTCAAATGCATTCATACATTAATCATCATCGATCAAGCTAAGAATTTAAACCATCAAAGAAATATAAGCAAACAGTTAGAGCAAAAACCAACGAATTTCATTGATAGTTGATACGATTCTAATTAACCAACTTTTTCTTCAGCCTTTGAATCTCAACATCTTTTACCCCACTCTCCTACACCAAGGCTCTGACTTTGCTATTGACTGGTATCTTCTTGGATGAACCAGGTTCATTAGGAGTGGCATGGACCTCATAGTCACAATCAATCAGAGTATGTGATGACCTAAGGGGTCATTTTATGAATTTAGACTACGTTCTAGGCTTACTAGCCATAAAAAGGTTAATTTTAAATACTTCGATTTACGAGCGCAGTTTGGGCGTAAAACCGGAAAGCTTTTATGAGAAAATATGAGAAATAGTAATTTCTAAAGTCAAAATTTGATTATAGTTGACTTTGGTCAATATTTTGAGTAAACGGACCCAGATCCTTGTTCCAACGATTCCGGGAGGTCCGCAGTAAAATATGGGACTTGGGTGTATGCCCGAAAATGAATTCCGAGGTCCCAAGCCTTAGAAAATAATTTTTGAAAAAATATTGTTCTGCTGGTTAATTCAAGAAATAAAAAAATAAAATAATATGTAAAATATATTATATCGGGCCTGTATTTTGGTTCCGGAGCCCGGAACAAGTTCGTTATGTTATGTACACCCTCTCTGTGAAGTTTCGAAGTGTGGTTGGAGAGTTCAAATTGAACGAACTTAAGATGAAGTGTCAAAGTAAAAAGTAAAGACAAGTTTAATGGCCTGCCGATGTATTGTGCCATGTACTAATGTTGGATATAAAAGTTCACACACTATTCTAAGCCCAAATCGGTGAAGTATGTATTTTCTGGACATTATATCCAAGTACATGGAGAACATTTTTGTGTACTGTCTGTCCTTCTCATTTGCTCTTTAGACTATACCTTCGGTTTTCTGGCCTGCTCAATTTGAACTTTTCCTTTCTTGAAGCTCAGTTTAGATGACTCCAATTCCTACTTTCTCATTGTCTCCTCTATGCCTCTTCTCTTCTAATTCTATATTCCTTAGTCCAATACTGTTGATGTGCTTCCGTTAGATCTCCGAGAGGATAAGCAATTCTTCCTGGACCATCCAGGTGTTGTTCCACTATTCATGTGGATTTTTTTCTTTATCTTATTAAGGTTTATGAATCAACAAATATATAGTCATTGAAACAAGTAAATTTAAGTAGAATAAAGTTTCGAATATTTTGTACATGTGTGGCTAGGTTACATTCTTTATTATTGGAAATTTTAGAAAAGCTAAAGGAGATTTTCACGCAGCTGTTCAGTTCACTTTATGTGAAAGTATATAAATTTGAATACAGGAAAAGTTAAACACCAAGCTACATTGTTAGTAGCATCTCATTGCGAGAAATATGTTTGTTTAGGATGACAGAGTTACTTGTATGCCTTAGTTCTCATTTCATCCATGGTTGTATGTAAGTCATTTTTTTCATTACTAGCAGAGTACATTGCTTTTCCAAAACAACAACAAAAACAGATACACAAACCAAGCAAGAAGAAAAGTTCAAGCTGGTTATTTCTTGCCCACCACTATATCTTATCTGCCATTTCACAAAAATCTCTTTATAGAAATATGTTACTGTTGATCACATTGTACTCTTTGTCCTCCTCTACCATGCATCTCATCATCCTCATCATACGCCTCTCGTTGAGCAGCTTGTTTCCTTTTATCAAAGCAAAGTCAGCAACTCTTCTAATGTCTCAGCTTTCTGATCATTGTACGTAGACATAGAAAATTTAATGCATCATTTTTCTGCTACTATATTGTCCACTGTTATGTCATTTAATCTTTGTATTATTTAAATTTCTTGTTTATGGCCATCAATGTAGTCTTTAATGGAATTAGTAAACAGATAGCCTTCTGTTGGAGGTTCCCAATGCTAAGAATAGTTGGGGAAATTGATAAGAATCGAGGACAACGATGAGCTGTTAGAGTTTGCCATTGCTAAGGCCGATGCATGAGCTAGTGTTGTAGTATCATGTCTCTCTCCAGCTCTCACTACTTCAAACAACTTAACTCTTTCTTTTTTATGTATAAATTGTTTATTAATTCAAGAATCAATGAGCTAAGGTATTAACGTTATTGAACAGGAAATAGAAAACCTTCATATGTTTTTACTTTTACTGTATTGCTTTCTTCTTCTATGATATGAATTTTATGTGGCCATTTGTATGTTCACAAGGTTGAATGTCTTGATACAATCATTTAGTCTTTCCTGAAATTGGAAAGAAAATGGTGAAACCATGCTACGTATTTGTTTTTACATTAATTTTTTTCCAAAACATGTGGATATGAGGTGATTCTGGAGTGTGCTAGGTGGATAATATGTCAGTGTTTGTCAACTGTTTGGCATTTACTCAATGAGCTAATTTCTCCCATGCACCATTTTTGTGTCGTTCTGATTTGAGTTTCAAATGGAAGTTGCCTCTATTTAAGTGTGCACTTATTATGAAAAATAATTTAATTTGTTATGTTAACAGCTATATATGATCTTTCTTTATTAAATTGGCATACATCTGATTTTTTTTCTTTAGTTATTTACTTTTTGTTACTAAACTGGCACACATTTGTTATGTTAACAAATCAAATATTTGAAGTCCGAAGACCTATCCTTGATGAAAGAGTAGAGCAAGTTGAAGTACAATAGATTTATGTTTTGTTAGGGATGATTTAAAGGCATTGTACATATGCTACAATTTTATGTTTCTCTTTTAGGAATTATTAAAAATTATGTCATACGATTCAGATTGGTTTATGTTAAATATGATACTTTAATTCTTTGTATTAACAAAGATATCAAGTATTTGGTTTATTTTCGAGTGTTGTTGGGTGTGTATGAAATCATATAAATATTTATTTCTATTTATCAAATTTAAAAATTTAAATTTTCGTAATTTAAATTTTGTTCTTAAAAGGAGTTGTAGAACTAAGAAGGGAATAACAATCGCTAAAAGAACTTGTAATGACTAAAATAGTTGTTGTCATTAAAGACTTTTAATGACTGGATAACAAATTAGCGAAGGGAGATTCTTGTCATTAAAAGGGATGTATAACAACCGAAAATTATGTTGTCGCTAAAGGATCTTTAACGACCGGATTGTAATCCGGTCGTTAAATTTTAACGTCGGGGCTTTTAACGACCGGTGATGACCGGATTTTTTCTGGCCATTAACATGTTATAACGACCGGATTTGGACTTTAACGACCAAATTTCCCCTTGTTAAAGGCCTATTTTCTTGTAGTGGATGTTGTAGCGGCTCACCGGTTTCCAGCCAGCGGATGAGACTGAATTGGTTGGGCCTAGTCGTCTGCAGTTGACGCCCGTCCGATTGCATCTAGAGGCGATGCATGCAGACATTACAGATGATACACTAGATCTTCATATTAACCGGTACACGAGGTTGTTGATGCTGCTTATGTTTGGAGGGGTATTATTCCCGAACACTTCGGGAAACCTAGTCAACTTGAGATTTCTTCATCATCTTGAGGGCCTAGATGATTTACCTGATTACAGCGGGGGTACAGATGTTCTTGGTTACTTGTATAGGCAGATGTTCTTGGTTACCTGTACAGGCAGATGTCCATGGCGAGCACATTATTGAGGGCGAAGCGCATTCTAAAAAGCCTGGAGGTATGCGAATTTGGAGCGAAAAACTACAGTGGGTTCCCCATTATTCAAAACGATGTGATTATGAAGTACTATTTCACTGGCATGGGCTTGTTGTGCCACAAGAACTGTCTACAACCTTTCTAACAAACACACACAAAGATGAACCAGAAATGATTCGGCATTTGATGAAGGAGATTCTAGAGATGGAAAAGGCACTAGTTGTTCATCATGAAATGGATGATCCTAACTTCCTGGGAGGAACGGAGGATCAGTACTGGGATTTATTAGAAAATGAAAAATTACATAGAGATGATGATTATCCTGTTTTCCCAATAATTGTCGAATGGGAGGGACTACCTAAGTTTCTACCACAGACGTTGGACGTTGGAGTCCCATATTGTTGTAGAAATCAAGCAAGTGGTCTTATTGATCATAGCGATAAAATATGATAAATGTGTGTCAATTGGGTCTAGATTACGATGCCCTCCATCCCGAAGGGTGCGTACACGATGTTGACGAAGAAGACGAAGACAGTGACAATGAAATGGTGCCATACAACGATAATAATGGTAGGATAATTATTTCTTTTCTTGGGGTGTATGTTAAATTGTTGTACTGAAGTATTAATGCTAAATATCAATAAGACTTAAAATGGAAACATAATTTTATTTCATACATTCTGCAAGATGAACATGTACATATACTTATTACAACAAATTACAGAAACAAAACACTACGTGTATTATTGATAATTGGGCACATTGGATGAACTTCCACTAGGAGTTGTATTATGTCACGACCCAAATTTTTTTCAGTTGGGTATAGTGATGGCACCTAGTCTTAGGGACTGGGTAAGCCTAACATTTCCACTGAACGACAACAATAATAAAAGAATTATAACAGTCTCGATATAGACATCTTGACAGAGTTTATAATTTCCCAAAACCCAGCAAATACAAGTCATAAGCTCTACGAAATATTTCTATCAAATCTAAATAAAACTGTCTAGGAATAAATAAGTACAGTTGAATAGAAATAAAATAGGAAGGTGACTCCGAAGCCTGCGAACGCAGCAACAGGTTACCTTGAGTCTCTCCAGCAATAATCTGCGCAGCTACTAACAACAATAACCTGGATCTGCACACAAAAATGTGCAGAAGTGTAGTA
>ML326387.1:0-19981 GCA_005239505.1 Nicotiana paniculata | reverse complement strand
CCATTTCCCATTCACCCATTTTAAGCATTAATATATCATTAATTACTTAAAATCCCAACATTACCAAACCCATCATTCGTAATCCAAGTAGAGATTATCTATCAATATAGGAAGAAGTTGATTGTTTTTCATTCTAAACCACCCAATACACACATTTTGACTCAGGGATGAGAGAGTTGTGGACAACGCTGGCATCAATGATGGGGGTGTGGGCTTTCAGTCAAAGCCTCCTTCAAACAGTTTTCCCAGCAGAAGTCCGTTTTGCGTCCCTCAAATTCATCCATCGCATCTGCAACTGGTTCTCTGCCTATTGCTACTATGACATCACAGAGATCGACGGCGTTAATACCAATGAGCTTTACAACGCCGTTCAACTCTACCTTAGCAGCTCTGCCTCCATCACTGGGAATCGCCTCAGTCTCACAAGGGGACTCAATTCCAGCACCATCACTTTTGGGCTGTCCAATAACGATTCCCTCATTGACACATTCAATGGTAGTGTTAAAGTCCTGTGGGAACATGTGGTCATCCCAAGGCAGGCCCAGACATTTTCATGGCGTCCTCTCCCAGAAGAGAAAAGGGGTTTCCTCCTACGTGCTAAGAAGAAAGACAAAGCAGTGGTGTTGGGCTCTTATCTTGATTTTGTCATGGAAAAAGCAAATGAAATTCGTAGGAAAAACCAAGATCGGTTGCTCTACACCAATTCACGTGGGGGTTCACTTGATTCTAGAGGCCATCCTTGGGAGTCGGTACCCTTTAAACATCCCAGTACTTTTGAGACACTTGCTATGGGTCCTAAGAGAAAAGCTGAGATTATGGCAGATCTTTTGGATTTTGCAAATGGAGAATCTTTTTATCAGAGAACTGGGAGGGCTTGGAAAAGGGGTTACCTTCTTTACGGACCACCAGGGACAGGCAAGTCTAGCATGATTGCTGCCATGGCCAATTTTCTTGGTTATGATATTTATGATCTTGAATTAACCGAGGTCCACACTAACTCCGAGCTCAGGAAGTTGTTGATGAAGACAAGTTCTAAATCTATCATTGTCATTGAGGATATTGATTGTTCTATCAATTTGACTAACAGGAAGAATAATAATAGTACACATTCATTCACACCTCCAGGAGTAGGAGCAGGAGCAGGAGCAGGAGGGGCAGGGAGCAATGAAGACGGTGGGAATACTATAACTCTTTCTGGTTTGTTAAATTTTACTGATGGTTTGTGGTCATGTTGTGGCACTGAGAGGATATTTGTGTTCACAACCAATCACATTGAGAAGCTTGATCCTGCACTGTTGAGGAGTGGGAGAATGGACATGCACATTCACATGAGTTACTGTTCTTTTCCGGCACTCAAGATTCTCTTAAAGAATTACTTGGGATACAACGATGAAGATGTGGAGAAGCAACTTCTAGACCAATTAGAGCAAGTGATTGAGAAAGCTGAAATGACACCTGCTGATATAAGTGAGGTGTTAATCAAGAATAGGAGGAATAAAAACAAGGCTGTTTGGGAATTGCTGGAAGTTTTGAGGATAAGGGCTGAGAAGAATGATGCAGTAAAATCAAGTGCGGATGATGAAGAGCAAGAGAAAAGGGCATTAGAAAGTCCTAAAGAAGCAAACTGTGACAAGGAAAAAGAATCATCAGGATGACAAGGTACATTTGTTAGTCATATTACAATGGAACACATATTTACTACTTCATGACACATTTTTTTCTTTTTTTCTTTTTGTGAATGGGCTTGAAAGAAAGGTGGGGATTGAGGGGTTCCAATAGGCAAAACATGAAATGACTGTTAAGACAAAGGCATTGTTCTACTAGTTTAAGAGTCTATTTTGAAACATACAAAAAAATAATGGAACCAAAGTATGATTTGTCGATTTACATGTGGTGTGTTTGGTTATGTTAGTTCATTTTTGTCGCCCTGGAAAATGGCTACATCAGCATATGAGTTTCATAATAACAAATAATAATGGGATAATGATCCTTCGGTTCGGCGAGCAGCTCGTTAATGCCATAATATTTAAATTTTGTTAGCTGGCTGGGATTTGAGTGAACCCTTCAAGCACATGGGGCTGATGTACTTTCTGATTGGGAATTTGGAACTTAAGTTGCCTAAACCTTTAGTTTTTTTTTCAATCATTTTGAAAAGGACATGTTTCTTTTTGAGTTGGGCAATCAAAGTTACTCCCTCCATCCAAAACAGCGACGACAATTCAGCATTTTACAATAATAATAATAATATACAAAATTGTCTTAAAATCTATTTGAATAATGTAATACTAGAAAAATTCTTCAAACGAGAGTACCGTTATTATTATTGAAATGACTATCCATTCAATCAAATTAATATGTTAGTATTTGATTTTCATTGCTGAAAAGTTACAAATATGTATTTTATAAAGCAAAAGGGATTAACATGTCAGTTTCATGTTTTTCGATAATAGAACAAGAGAGGAAATTATAATCCAAAGCAGTTAGGAGTATTTAAACTGAACAGACTTAAAAAATCGATTATGTTTGGTTTGGTTTGATTCAGTGTTGATTAAGAAAAATTTGAACCAAACGGATATATAAATACGAGGCACATATATGTTTGGTTTGGTTTGATTAAGGGGAATCTTTTTTTTTTTTGAACTTGTGGTGTAAAATGAGGCACATATATTTTATATGGCTATAAATCATTGCATCAAGGTAATATTTTCAAATATGGAAATGGGTAATTCTTTTTAGCATGGATTAAAAAAGAAATAGGTTCATAAAAATTTAAACAGAGGGAGTATTAACTTATCAATACTTATTTATTAATCTAATAAAGTAAGATTGAAACACTATTTATGTGACATCAAAGAAATAAAAATGTCTATAAAATTCTAACCGATAAACTGATACAGTTGTTTGATTTGATTTTGATTTGAATCAAGTCGAACCAAATGCATTGAATGTTATTTTATTTCAACAATTGACATTATATTTTATTTAAAACACAAAATTTAGACATCTTTTTAAGTAAATTAAGGTATTTACTAATTCCTTCGTTTTTAATTTATGTGACCTTATTCGACTAGACACGAGGTTTAAAAAGAAATGAAGATCTTTAAAATTTGTGGTTCTAAACAAGTCATAACATTTGTGTGACTATGATTCTTTTGAAACTTATGGTGTTAAGCATGGCATAATATTTGTGTGCCTATAAAACTCTCATTAAAGATAGAATTGAAAGTTTAAGTTTAGTTATTTTCATTAGAAAATGGTCACTCTTTTTGGAACGGACCAAATAAAAATAGGTTAACATAAACTGGAAGAGAGAAGTAGAGTTATAAATCTATATTATTAAGTGAAAGATCGAAATGTAACTACTAAATCTAGGGGCAAATTCACATGAAGGATTATGTTCACGTGAACTCATATTCTCCTCCCTAAATAATTTATAACACTATTACTTTCTTAATTTCTTCTTATATTTCTACATGTGAACCCAAGGTCAACTAGTACTTTGGTGTAGCGGTGGTTGAGTGCATTGTTGCTTTGCCAGGTTAGGTGGTCGTCGATCCTTTGGTGCTGTCTTTTTTAAACTTATTTGTTACTTGTTTTTGTTTTGTTTTCCCCTTCCATACTTAGGTTATCATTTTTCTGTCTGTCTCTCCTTTTTTTCTTTGATCGTTTTCTTTTTTGAGTTTCAAAATCCCTCAAAAATAGAATACTCATTCTCAAACACCCTCTCTTTATTGAGTCTTCAATGAGTCCTCCCTTCAATTGCGACATAAGTCTTCAACGAATCAGCAAATTGGCAAAGGCTTTAGGAACAAATGCACACCCTTTCCCCAATTTTTCTTCAATCTCTTTCCTTTTCTTTATTCATCCTTTTTCTTTTAATTATTTTATATATTGATCATTTTAAAGTATAAAAACTCATCAAGGACAAATATAAAATGAACGATACTTTTGTGTGATAAGAATATTAATTATAATTTGCTCGCCAATTTGTTATTATCCTAAAATTTTATATGATCAAGCCGAATTCTATTTTAAAGATAGTAATGCATTCATCGTCTTGAACGCCTGGATGCGCCTCTAACTCAATCCAACTTATACTATGCATATTTAGGAATGACTCAACAATGGAAAATATGTTACTGAACTTATTAAAGTGCTCCCAAAAGTTTTTGTTCAAAGTGAAAATAATGGTATTCAATACAATTACTAGTTCTTACAAACCCCACAATTGAAAAAGATTCTGGTGGAATGACCCAACTAAGTGGGTTTCATATATTTATATTCCAATCATTATAATGTTACAATATAAAGAATGAATATGTAATAAATAAGAAGATACAAATATGGCAATACAATCAATCAAAGGTAATAAATGTAATAAATAAGAAGATACAAATATGGCAATACAATCAATCAAAGGTAATAAATGTAATAAATACGAAGATACAAATATGGCAATACAATCAATCAAAGGTAATTATAGTAAATGTTAATTATCATGTAAATAAATGTTATTCCTTTAAATAAATGTAGAATATTCCCTAACACCCTCCCTCAATTTGAGCGGGAGGATCAAACGTTCAGATCGATAACAAAATCAGTGAATTTGGTCGAAGGTAATGACTTACTAAATATATCTGCAAGTTGCTGAAATGATGAGACATGATGAACTAGAAGATTTCCTGAAGCAACTTTCTCATGAACAAAATGATAATCTATTGAAACATGCTTCGTTCGAGAATGCAACACTAGACTTTGAGCAAGATATAATGCCCCAATATTATCATAGTAAGCTCGAACGGGGTCTTCTAAGAAAATGTATAAGTCACACAATTACTGTTGAATCCATGTGACTTCAGCTGCAACATAGGCCAAAGCACGATACTCCACTTCAGTACTTTAACGTGCTACTGTGGGCTGCTTTTTAGCTAACCAAAAAATAATTAATTTTCAAAAAATACACAATAACTAGAGGTTGACCGCCGACTAGATTCACATCTCGCCCAATCAAAATAAGAATAACACAAGAAGATTAGGTGATAAATCACAGTAGAGTTGTAGGCCAAAATCAACAGTACCTTGAAGGTAGCAAAAAATTCACTTAACATTATGTAGATGAGCTTGGCGGGGTTGATGGAAAAACCGTGATGTAAATTGGAGATCGAGTCATGTAAAAGCCAAATATTATAATCCTCCGACCATTTTTTGATATTCAGTTGGATCCTTCAAAAGAGGAGAATCAAGAGTGTGCCAATTTTGCTTACTATGTAAAAGAGTAGTCACTAGCTTAAATTTAAATAAATTATGCCACATCAAAAAATCTAAAATATACTTTCTTTGGGATAACACTGGTCCATCAGAATTAGAAGTAATTTCAACCCCTTAGAAAAATCATAAAGGACCCAAATATTTCAAGGAGAACCCAAATTTCGTAGCATCAATTATCTTCTAAAGGAGAACCCAGATTTCGTAGCATCAATTATCTTCTAAATAAGATGAGAAGAAGAGCCAAAGATAGCAATGTCATCAACTTATAAGAGAATAATGATTTGAGTACCTGCAGATGAGTATAAAAATATGCTATAATCTGATCGACTTTGCTTGAAGCCCAAATGAGAAAGATATATGGTAAGGTGCTCAAATCAAGCGCGAGAAGATTGTTTTAACCCATAAAATGCCTTATTAAGCTTGAAAATATAATCAGAAAAATCTGGATGGATGAAGCCTCGAGGTTGGCACATATAAACTGTTTCTGCCAAATTTCCATGTAAGAAGGCATTAGAGTTGTCTAGTTGGCGCATAGTCCAATTATGAGAAAGTGCAAGAGAAATACCAAGCGTACAGTACAAGGTTTGACAACTGAAGCAAAAGTTTGATCATAATCAATTCTAGGTTGTTGGGAGAAACCTTGGGCGACTAAACGAGCCTTGTAGCACTCAATTTTGTCCTTCATTTTTTCTTTTGATCTTGAATACCCATTTATTTTTTATCAAGTTGTAATGAGGAGAAGAAGGAACTAATGTCCAACTCTTATTCAATATGAGAGCGTTATATTCTGTGACGACCCGACAAATCATTTTGAGTATCTGTACTTCGCTCGGTATTTTAAGGGCTCAAGTAAGTTCGTGTTATGTTATGAGACTTGTTGGTATGTTTGGACGTGGTCTCGAGGGACTCGAGTGAGTTTCAGATAGGTTTGAGTTGTGTTGCGCTCGTTTTTTTTATGTTTCGACGTTGTTTCTTCAAGCATAATGGTACTACATTAAGCAAATTAGCTCCAATTTTTTTATTGAAGTATTAGAACCGTATCGTAATTACGGAGCCATATAAAAAGAATCATCGAATTTGGACATCGTATGAGGAGTTTATGGTAATTTTACTAAGAATTGGGTTGCCAGATTTTTCAGATTAATTACGAAATATCCACTAACTTTGTATTTAAAAATCTGCACTATTTCCAAATATTGAAATCAACATATCTCCTTCAATATAAGGTCAAATGGAGTGATTCAAGAGCCTAACATGACTCCATTGGTGTCATTAAAAGCGAGTTTCAAGATCATTTGACACCAAGAAACGAGGCAGAACAGTGTTAAAACGAGAGTTTTGTTCATTTAACATATTTTTGAGTTGGGGAGCTCGGAATTGGGAAATTTTTGCGGCGATTTCCAACATATGAATTGGGTTAAATGTTATTTACTCAGTTTTGATTATATTCCATGAATCTATCTTCGATTTTAGCTTTTGGTTGATGAATTTTAAAGAGGAAATTGGGGGTTTTGGCCTAAAATTTCATATGAATTTTTGAGTTTTGAACATCGATTTGGAGTCATAATTGAGTGAAACTAGTATGGTTGGACTCGTAATTGAATGGGTTGTCAGATTTTATAAGTTTTGTCGGGTTTGAGGCGTGGGCCCAGGTGTGATTTTTTGCCAGATTTGGGATTTGATTTAGGATTCGATCTTTATCATTTGAAACTATTTCCTTGGGCTTTATTTGATGTATTTGAGTTGCTTTTGGCTAGTTTTGAGACGTTCAGAGGTCAATACGCACGTGATGTAATTTTTGGAGCATCACTTGGCTTGCTCGGTATTGTAATTGACTTGTTTGAGGTAAGTGTTATGTCTAACTTTGTTGAGGGAATTTTTCCTCTTGTTTGTCATTGTTTGCTACCTGCGGGGGTGATACATATATGAGGTGACGAGCATATATGTATATTCCAGGGTTAATCAGGCTTAGGGGTGGATTATGTTACATTTATGTTTGTAGAATTTCGTGACCTCTTGCTTCATGCCTCACTTGACTTATAGATATTATGAACCTAGTATTAAATGTTATAATCGAGACTTAGCCTATTATAACTTGATCAAATTTGATGGAACTCTGAGAATACATTGATGTGTCTAATTCAGTCATCTCTATGCATAATCATTAATACATTGTTACGACCGATATTTTGAGATGCTAGATTTCATACTTGTACTGTTGATAAATTGTGGGATTTGTTGAAGTACTTGAGTTATGTGTTCCTTGAGGATTCATTGAATCAGTATTGTCTTGGAAATCAACGACTGAGAATTTGTTTGAGATATTCGTTTGGACACTCTCCAAGACGTTATTTATACTTCCTGCCTTGCTATTATATTGGTATTCATATGCTTGGTAAGGAAGAGTGTAAAACACAAAAGGTGATGCCGTGCCATTTTATATTCATTATCATGTGAGGAAGAGTGTAAAGCACAAAGGGTGATGCCGTGCCATTTTATATTTATTATCATGTGAAGAAGAGTGTAAAGCACGAAGGGTGATGCTGTGCCAATTTATATTCATTATCATGTGAGAAAGAGTTCATTATCATGTGAGGAAGAGTTTAAAGCACAAAGGGTGATGCCGTACCATTTTATATTCATTATCATGTGAGGAAGAGTGTAAAGCACGAAGGGTGATACCGAGCCATATCATGTGAGAGTAAAAGCATGAAGGGTGATGCCGTGCCATTTTATTTATATTGTTATGCTTTTAATATTGTGAGGTCATGGCACAAAGGGTGTTTCCGTGCAGGTGAGGATGAGGGACATGCATTATGATGTGATATCTATTTTCTGTGTATACATTTTTCGCCTTTACCTTGAGCTGTTATTGTCGAAATAAAATATTTTATGTGATATGTTATTATTGTCCCGTACTTGACCTCTATCTCAATTTTTGTTGCGTGTTCCATGTATTTTACTTGCTTAACATTCCTATGCCATGCGTATTTCCTACTTTTAAAATTATACTCATGCCATACCTATTCCGTCACACTCTAGTTTAAGCATTTCGCCATGCTAGTCATTCATGCCCTTACTTGTTAACTTGTAAAGATCATGTGTTTCCTTCTTATTTGTCATATTTGTACTTATGCCTCCAATATGCTAGTTAATTGGCGTTGATATCCCTTTCTTTCCAATTTTTGTTATTACTCACGTGCTTTCCGTTTAGTTCTTTACTGTTGCCCACATGTAAATCCTTTTCCATTGTTGTTACTCGCGTATTTCCTACTTTGTAATTCCTGTTATCGTGTTTCTGTCATATGGTTGGTTCTATTATACGCATATTTAGAAGGATGAGTTGAAATCACGAAGGGTGTTGTCATGCTAAATGATTTGTTACATAAATTTATTTATATATGGTGAGGATGAGATAGAAGCATGAGGGGTATTACAGTGCCATGTGACTTGATATCTTGGATACACTTCTTATACCAGGAAATATTATAAATCTTCTACTGTAATTCCTGCTAGTAATTGTTGACTGTCTCAGAGAGTTGTACACGATACTTTTGTCTATTATGTTTTGATCTGCCTATACTGTTAGTCTAGTGTACATGTTATAACAAATAACATCTTTCAACTAAAAGCGTCGTTACTACTTCGACGAGGTTAGACAAAATACTTACCAGTACGTGGGTTCAGTTGTACTAATATTGCACTTTAGCACATGTCATGCAGATTTTGGAGCGGAGTTGCTGGTGACGTCGGATGCTAATTCAGAAGTTGTTCGTGCGTTTGGATATAGTTGCTACTTGTCCATGGTAGCTTAGGTTATTGCTAATCTGTTTATGTAACCTTCAAGAAGAACGTGCATTTATTTGTATCGATTGTGAAATTCCAAATCTTAGAAGCTCGTGATTCGTACTACCGGGTCTTGGTTAAATTTTTAAATATTCAACTAATTCTTTACTATTTTCCTATAATATATTTTGGATTGTATTTTCTGGTAGTTGGCTTACCTAGTGGATCGACATATGTGCCATCACGACTAGTGGTTTTTGGGTTGTGACAAGGTGGTATCAGAATACTAGGTTCTTAGGTTCTACGAGTCGTGAGCCTATGTCTAATAGAGTCCTGCGGATCGGTATGATGACGTCCATACCTATCTTCGGGAGGCTACAGGACATTTAGGAAAAAAATTTCCCTTTTTTCTTTCCTTATCGTGGGACCTTGTTTCAGCTTGAAATCTACGACTTTGAGTCCTCCAGTCGCTCATATGTGGTGTTATGCACTCAGTATTTATTATGTGCCGACGGTCAATGATGCTGCAGATAGATTACGATGTGTTGTCTAGCCTTAGAAGCAGATGCAATGTTAAATATTCTAGTCGTTTATTTGTGGTATGAGGCGGGCTCATGGTCTGGTTGGTTAGCACAGATTTGGGAAGATTAGCTGGTGGCCTGGCTACTGTGACTAAGGTGGGTTCATGGCAAGGTGTCGATTTGAGTATAACGGGTGGGACATCTTCTGCATGATGAGTTTGGATCGTGTGTCTCGTGTGATTTTTCCATTCGGAGTGCATATGTGATCATTTCAAACTATTTGGGGAAGTGGTTTGACTATTGCATTGATGTGTAAGCGCTTGACAAAGTCTTCGGGGTGTTCTATGACCAGTATTGCATGAGTTTTTGAAGTATTCAACTAAATAGTAGTGCGGGATCGGGCCATGCTGTGAAGATATGGTACTTTGGGGTGCCGATGAGGTGATCTATGGCTTCGAGTTAAGTGGTGGAGTCTGCTAATGACGATCGTATTGTAGGGTAATGGACCATATCAGTTTCCGGACCGAGATATTGCTTGGTTATTACTTTGGATAGTCATATGCTTGTGAAGCACAGGTTTCTCGATGCGTATTAGTTGTGTATTGGACATCAGAGTAAGATGAGTAGTTATCGAGAAGGTTCTCGACAGTTCCGGGTCTTATGTAGCCTTTAAGGATTTTTGAATTTGTTTTTGGGTGAGCTTGAAAATGGTAGCGAATGGTAATCGAATCTTTGACATTTCCTTGTCAAGGAAAGTCTACATGTTAATGTTGGAGTGATGCAAGAAATGGCTTTGGGTTCCCAGGAAGTTTCCTCAGGACGGTTATATCGAATTGAGTTACTTTCGAGTTGGCAGTCTGTGTGACGCGATTGAGTTAGAGGTGATTGGTTCTGATTACTCGATTATGTACTACTGAGTTCCGAAGAATTTATCATGGTTATGACCACGATCGGAGTTGATGTTTTCTACAGGTATAGAAGCTATATTGTGTGTGGTGGTGTTCTCCGGGATTGAGTTAAATGAAAGATTCTCGGGTGATGAGGTGTTCAATTTGCTTATGGTTCAGAGTTGACTATGAGACTTTCGTAGTGTTGAGAGTTAACATGTTAGAGGAGACGTGCCGTGTGGGGTTGAAAGGTTGCAAGTACAAGGTTGCAGTTTAGGTTTAGAAGGAAGGATACGAGTTCTTGATGTCTCAGACAAATTTGGGTGTTTGAAGTCTTGTTAGCACTATGGGATTCCCATCAAAGTAGAGTTTGTCTGTTGGCGGGCACATTATGGTTCGACTTATGGGTGTTTATCCACGAGATGATGGAGTATGAATTACGTGTCAGCTATTTGAGAAGAGGTGTTGAGATTGGGTATGACAACTCGTGAGGCTCAGAGACTAAATGTTCTTGTTGGCAGACTATTCCTTGATTGTGAGTTGTGAATGAGTGTAGAAGATTTGATGATTAATGGTAGGTGTTATGGAAAGGTTGCTATAGACTTTTGGAAGGATTATTACATGTTTGAGGATGATCGGAATTTTGTTTGGGGTTTATTTTGAGCCTAGTGAGGGTGTGTATTCTGTATCAGGTTGGATTTTCTTGCTCTTGCACAGTTGATTCCATATGTATATCATCGGGCGGAGTGCATGTTATTCGAGCCTTGGTTTATGTCGTATGTTTCTCTCTTATGCTATGACGGGTTGTGAAGGTTATATGATTCTTCCACGCATATTGTGATTCAGTTTAGGTCTTACGGCACTATGGGCGAGGTGGCCCTTGTGATGTTGATTTTCTTATTGGACCATTGTTGTGCTTGACTTTCTCAGTAATGTTTTTTCCTAATGATTTTCCCCACAATTATATTTTGTACACTCTATTGTGTTTGATGTTGATGCACATGTGATCAGTGAGCCCAAGTATTATGGCTCGAAGGGTACCCTATATGGAGTGATATGATGGGATCGGGTTGCACGCCGCGACGATATACTGATGAAATGTGGCTCCTTATTTCTATTTCGTGTATTTTGCTTTCACCTTGTTGAGAATAGTTCATAGTATAATGCTAAACTTCCCCTGCCTGCTTAACTTGCTTAGTAGTTTTCTTACTGTTATCTGTCATATCTGAATTATTACATGGTAGTGTACGGAATCGGGTTATGTTTGGATCCATATGTTTATTGTTGATGCTTGTCGGTGCGACTGCTCATATTGACTGAGATGAGGTTTCTAGACCTGGGATTTGCGCTATTGTATTGGGATGAGGAAGGTTTGGAAGAATAAAACTATATTTTGTTGAGGATATGGACAATGGACCTGGTCGGGCGATTGAGTTTCTTGGCTTATTGATCAGATGAGTGGTTAAGCAGTTATGCGTGTTTCTTTCATCATCGGTAGGGTATGAGGGTTTTAAACGAGGGGTATGAGGTTTGCTACCGGCACCGGATTTGTTTTGGGCAGTAATGATGGTCGGCAGTTCCTACTGTGAGTGTCGAAGTAATGGGGTATATCATGTGATTACATCTTGTGTTATGGTTTTAACTTGATACAACTTGTTCAGACTTATACAATATGTGGATGTGGGATTCGGGTCTTGTAATGGATTCTGGATGATAGAGATTGAGTTATAAGGTTTAAGGACCAAGGTCAAAATAATGATCTCTAATTATGTTGTGTTAGAAGGCTTATTTGGATCAGGGTGACACGGGATCACCCCAAGATTTATGCTTAGTAAGGTTACACCGTGATTTGGTAGCTTTGGAAAGACTTCTGACACATTCGAGGACGAATGTGTGTTTAAGAAGTGGAGAATTTGATGACCCAACATGTCGTTCTGAGTATCTGCACTTCGCTCGCTATTTTGAGGGCTCGAGTAAGTCCGTGTTATATTATGGGTCTTGTTGGTATGTTTGGACGTGGTCCCAAGGGGCTCTGGTGAGTTTTGAATATGTTTGGGTTGTGTTGCGCTCGTTTTTTTTTTATGTTTCGACGTTGTTTCTTCAAGCATAATGGTACTACACTAAGCAAATTAGCTCCAATTTATGCTTTTATTGAAATATTAGACCTGTATCATAAGTACGGAGCCATAGAAAAAAGAGTAGTCGAATTTGGACATCATATGAGGAGTTTATGGTCATTTTACTAAGAATTGGGTTGTAGAATTTTCAGATTAATTATGAAATTGCCACTGAATTCGTATTTAAAAGCTGCACTATTTCCAAATATTGAAACCAACATATCTCCTTCAATATAAGGTCAAATGGAGTGATTCAAGAGCCTAACTTGACTAGAATTTAACAAGGAATCTATTGGAGGATAAAAAAGCAAGTATAGAGATCATTTGGAACAAGAAACGAGGTAGAACAGTGTTAAAACAACAATTTTGTTCATTTAACATATTTTGAGTTGGGAAGCTCGGAATTGGGTAATTTTTGAGGCGATTTTCATCATATGAATTGGGGTGAGTGTTCTCTACTCAGTTTAGTTATATTCCATGAATCTACCTTCAATTTTAGCTTTTGGTTAATGAATTTCAAAGAGGAAATTGGGGGTTTTGGCCTAAAGTTTCAGAATATAAATTTTTGTGTTTTAAACATCGATTTGAAGTCGGAATTGAGTGAAAATAGTATGGTTGGACTCATAATTAAATGGGTTGTCAGATTTTGTGAATTTTGTCGGGTTCTGAGGCGTATTCCCGGGTTGATTTTTTTGGCTATATTTGGGATTTTATTTAGGATTCGATCTTTATCATTTGGAATTTTTCCTTGGGATTTATTTGTGTATTTGAGTTATTTTTCGCTAGTTTTGAGACGTACATAGGTCACTACGTGCGTGATGGAATTTTTGGAGCATCGCTAGGCTTGCTCTGCATTGTAATTGACTTGTTCGAGGTAAGTGTTTTGTCTAACTTTGTTGAGGGAATTTTTCCTCTTATTTGTCATTTTTTGCTAACTGCGGGGGTATTACATATGTGAGGTGACAAACGTATATGTATGTGCCAGGGTTAATCATGCTTGGGGGGTGGATTATGTTACATTTATGTTTGTAGAATTTGGTGACCTGTTGCTTCATGCCTCACTTGACTTATTGATATTAGGAACCTTGTAATAAATGTTAGAGTCGAGACTAACATGATCAAATTATATGTAGCTCTGAGAATACGTTGATATGTCTAATTCGGTCATCTCTATGCATAATCATTAACTAATTGTTATGACTGATATTTTGAGATGCTAGATTCCATACTTGTACTGTTGATAAATTGTGGGATTTGTTGAAATACTTGAATTATGTGTTCCTTGAGGGTTCATTGAATCATTGTTGGCTTGGAAATCAGTGATTGAGAATTTGTTTGGAATATTCGTTTGGACATTCTCCTAGATGTTATTTATACTTCCTGCCTTGCTCTTATATTGATATTCATATGCTTGGTAAGGAAGAGCGTAAAGCACGAAGGGTGATGTCGTACCATTTTATATTCATTATTATGTGAGAAAGAGTGTAAAGCACGAAAGGTGATGTCGTGCCGGTTTATATATGCATTATCATGTGAGGAAGAGTGTAAAGCACGAAGGGTGATGCCGTGCCGTTTTATATTCATTATCATGTGAGGAAGATTGTAAAGCACGAAGGGTGATGCCGTGCCATTTCATATACATTATCATGTGAGGGAAGAGTGAAAAGAACGACGGGTGATACCGTACCATATCATGTGAGAGTAAAAGCACGAAGGGTGATGCCGTGCCATTTAATTTATATTGTTATGCTTTTATTATTGTGAGGTCATGGAATGAAGGGTGTTTCCGTGCAGGTGAGGATGACGGACATGCATTATGATATGATATTTGTTTTCTATATATACATTTCTGCCTTTACCTTGAGATGTTAATGTCGAAATTATATATTTTGTGTGATATGTTGTTATTGTCCCGTACTTGACCTCTATCTCAATTGTTGTTGCGTTGTCCATGTCTTTTACTTGATTAACATGCCTATTCCATGCCTATTTCCGGCTTTTAAAATTATACTCATGTCATACCTATTCCGTCACACTCAAGTTTAAGCATTCCGTCATGCTAGTCATTCACTCGCGTATTTCCTACTTTGTAATTCCTGTTATCCTGTTTGCCATATGGCTGGTTCTATTATATGTACATTTGGAAGGATGAGTTGAACGCACGAAGGGTGTTGCCATGATAATTGGTTTGTTACATAAATTTATTTATATATGGTGAGGATGAGATAGAAGCATGAGGGGTGTTACCGTCCATGTGACTTGATATCTTGGATACACTTCTTATACCAGGAAATATTGTAAATTTACTACTTTAATTCCTGCTAGTAATTGTCGATTGTCTTACAGAGTTGTATACAGTACTTTTGTCTATTATGTTTTATACTTCCCATACTGTTAGTCTAATGTACAGGTTATAACAAATAACATCTTTCAAGTAAAAGCCTCGTCACTACTTCGACGAGGTTAGACAAAATACTTACCAGTACATGGGGTCGGTTGTACTGATACTATACTTCTGCACATTGTGTGCAGATTTTGGAGCGGAACTGCTGGTGACGTCGGATGCCGATTCGGAAGATGTTCATGCATTTGGATATAGTTTCCACTTGTCCATGGTAGCTTAGGTTATTGGTAATATGTTTATGTAACCTTCAAGAAGAATGTGTATTCATTTGTATCAATTTTGAAATTCCAAATCTTAGAAGCTCGTGATTCGTACTACCGGGTCTTGGTTAAATTTGTAAATGTTCAGATAATTCTTTACTATTTTCCTATAATATCTTTTGGATTGTATTTTCTAGTAGTTGGCTTACCTAGAGGATCGACATATGTGCCATCACGACTAGTGGTTTTTGGGTTCTGACAAGGTAGTATCAGAGCACTAGGTTCGTAGGTTCTACGAGCCATGAGCAAGTGTCTCGTTGAGTACTGCGGATTGGTATGATCATGTCCATACCTATCTTTGGGAGGCTACAGGGATTTAGGAAAAAAAATTCCCTTTGATCTTTCCTTATCGTGCGGCCTTGTTTCAGCTTGAAATCTATGACTTTAACTCCTCTCAGCCGCTCATATATGGTGTTGTGCGTTCAGTATTCATTATGTGCCGATGGTCGGTGATGCTGCAGATAGATTATGATGTGTTTTCTAGCCTCAGAAGATGATCCAGTGTTAAATCTTCTAGTCATTCATTTGTGGTATGAGGCGGGTTCATGGTCTGGTTGGTAAGCACATATTTGGGAAATTTGGCTTGTGGCTTGGCTATTGTGGCTAAGGCGGGTTCATGGCAAGGTGTCGATTTGAGTATAACGGGTGGGACATCTCCTGCATGATGAGTTTGGATCGTGTGTCTTGTGTGATGTTTCTGTTCGGTGGAGTGCATATGTGATCATTTCAGAGCATTTGTGGAAGTTTTTTGAGTATTGCATTGATGTGTAAGCGCTTGACAGAGTCTTCAGGGTATTCTATGACCAGTATTGCATGAGTTTTTGAAGTATTCAGCTAAATAGTCGTGCATGATCAGGGCATGCTGTAAAGATATGGTACTTTGTGGTGCGAATGAGGTGATCTATGGCTTCGAGCTAAGTGCTGGGGTTCTACTAATGACTATCGGATTGTAGGGTGATGGACCATATTAGTTTCCGGACCGAGATATTGCTTGGTTATTACTTTGGATGGTCATATGCTGGTGAAGCATGGGTTTCTCGATGCGTATTAGTTGTATATTGGACATCAGAGTAAGATGAGTAGTTATCGAGAAGGTTCTGGAGAGTTCCAGGTCTTATGTAGCCTTTAAGGATTTTTGAATTTGATTGCGGGTGGGCTTGAAAATGGTAGCGAATGGTAATCAGATCTACGTCATTTCCTTATCAAGGAAGGTCTACCTGTTAATGTTGGAGTGATGTAAGAAATGGCTATGGATTCCCAGGAAGTTCCTTTAGGACGGTCATATCAGATTGAGTTACTTTCGGGTTGGCAGTCTGCGTGACTCGATTGAGTTAGAGGCGATTGGTTTTGATTACTCGATTATGTATCACTGAGTTCCGGAGAATTTATCATGGTTATGACCACGGTCGGTGTTGATGTTTTCTAAAGGTATGGAAACTATATTGCGCGTGGTGGTGTTCTCCTAGATTGAGTTAAGTAAAATATTCTTGGGTGATGAGGTGTTCAATTTGCTTATGGTTCAGAGTTGACTATGAGACTTTCGTAGTGTTGCGAGTTAGCATGTTAGACACGAAGCGCCGTCTGGGGTTGAAAGGTTGCATGTACAAGGTTGCAGTTTAGTTTTAGAGGGAAGGATACGCGTTCTTGATGTCTCGGACAATTTTGGGGGTTTAAAGTCTTGTTGGCACTATGGGATTCCCATCAAAGTAGAGTTCGCCGGTTGGCTGGCACATTGTGTTTCGACTTATTGGTGTTTCTCCGCGAGATAATGGATTATAAATTACGTGTCAGCTATTTGAGAAGCGGTGTTGAGATTGGGTATGAAAATTCGTGAGGCTCAGAGACTGAATGTTCTTGTTGGCGGACTATTCCTTGATTGCGAGTTGTGAATGAGTGTAGAAGATTGTATGATTAATGGTAGGTGTTATGGAAAGGTTGCTATAGAATTTTGGAAGGTTTATTACATGTTTGAGGATGATCAGATTTTGGTGTGGGGATTATTTTTAGCCTAGTGAGGGTGTGTATTCTGTATCAGGTTGGATTTTCTTACTCTTGCGCAGTTGATGCCACATGTATATCATCGAGCAGAGTGGATGTTATTCGTGCTTTTGTTTATTTGGTATGTTTCTCTCTTATGCTATGACGGGTTGTGAGGGTTACATGATTCTTCGCACGCGTATTGTGATTCAGTTTAGGCCTCATGGCACTATGGGCGAGGTGGCCCTTGTGATGTTGATTTGCTTAATGCACCATAGTTGTTCTTGGCTGTCTCAGTATTTTTTGTTCTTAATGATTTTCCCCAAAGTTATACTTTTTACACTTTGTTGTGCTTGATGTTGAGGCATATGTGATTAATGAGCCTGAGTATTATGGCTTGAAGGGTACCCTATATGCAGTGATATGATGAGATCGGGTTGCATGCCGCAACGGTACAGTGATGAAATATGGATCCTTACTTCTATTTAGTGTATTTTGCTTTCACCTTGTTGAGAATAGTTCATAGTAAAAAATTTCACTGCCTGCTTAACTTGCTTAGTTGTTTTTTTCTTATTTAGTTTTCTTACTATTATCTGTCATGTCTGAGTTATTACTTGGTAGTGTACGGAATCGGGTTGTGTTTGATCCATATTGCTTATTGTTGATGCTTGTCGGTGCGACTGATCATATTGACTGAGATGAGGTTTCTAGACTTGAGATTTGTGCTAAATTATTGGGAAAAGGAAGGTTTGGAAGAATAACACTATATTTTGTTGAGGATGTGGACAATGGCCCTGGTCGGGCGACTGAGTTTCTTGTCTTATTGATCAGATGAGTGGTTAAGTGATTATGCGTGTTTCTTTCATCATCGGTAGGGTATGAGGGTTTTGAACGAGGTTTTAATCAGTATGAGGTTTGCTACCGGCACCGGATTTGTTTTGGGCAGTAATGATGGTCGGCAATTCCTACTGTGAGTGTCGAAGTAATGGGTTATATCATGTGATTACATCTTGTGTTATGGTTTTGACTTGATATAGCGTGTTCAGAGTTATACAATATGTGGATGTGGGATTCGGGTCTGTAATGAATTCAGGATGATAGAGATTGAGTTATAAGGTTTAAGGACCAAGGTCGAAATAAGGATCTCTAGTTATGTTGTGTTAGAAGGCTTATGTGGATCAGGGTGACGTGGGATCACCCCCGGATTTAGGCTTAGTAAGGTTACACCGGGATTTGGTAGCTTTGGAAAGATTCCTGGCATGTTCGAGGACGAACGTGTGTTTAAGAAGTGGAGGATTTGACGACCCGACATGTCGTTCTGAGTATCTCTACTTCGCTCGCTATTTTTAGGGCTCGAGTAAGTTCGTGTTATATTATGAGACTTGTTGGTATGTTTGGATGTGGTCCGAGGGGCTCCGGTGAGTTTCGAATAGGTTTGGGTTGTGTTGCGCTCGTTTTTTTTATGTTTCGACGTTGTTTCTTAAAGGAGAATGGTACTACACTAAGCAAATTAGCTCCAATTTCTGCTTTTATTGAAGTATTAGACCCATATCATAAGTACGGAGCCATAAAAAAAGAATAGTCAAATTTGGACATCATATGAGGAGTTTATGGTCATTTTACTAATAATTGGGTTGTAGAATTTTCAGATTAATTATGAAATTGCCATTGAATTTTAAGAAGCTGCACTATTTCCAAATATTGAAACCAACATATCTCCTTCAATATAAGGTCAAATGGAGTGATTCAAGAGTCTAACTTGACTAGAATTTCATAAGGAATCTATTGGAGGAATCAAAAGCAAGTATAGAGATCATTTGGAACAAGAAACGAGGTAGAACAGTGTTAAAACAACAGTTTTGTTCATTTAACATATTTTGAGTTGGGAAGCTCGGAATTGGCAATTTTTGAGGCGATTTTCATCATATGAATTGGGGTAAGTGTTCTCTACTCAGTTTGGTTATATTCCATGAATCTATCTTCAATTTTAGCTTTTGGTTGATGAATTTCAAAGAGGAAATTGGGGGTTTTGGCCTAAAGTTTCATAGTATAAATTTTTGAGTTTTGAACATCGATTTGAAGTCGGAATTGAGTGAAACTAGTATGGTGGGACTCGTAATTAAATGGGTTGTCGGATTTTGTTAATTTTGTCGGGTTCTGAGGCGTATTCCCGGGTTTGATTTTTGGCCAGATTTGGGATTTGATTTAGGATTCGATCTTTATCATTTGGAATTTTTTCCTTGGGATTTATTTGTGTATTTGAGTTATTTTTCGCTAGTTTTGAGACGTACAGAGGTCACTATGTGCGTGATGGCATTTTTGGAGCATCGCTAGGCTTGCTCTGTATTGTAATTGACTTGTTCGAGGTAAGTGTTTTGTCTAACNGTATCGTCCTATAAAAATCCCAATAAATCAATTGATTTTATGAATATTGATTGATTCTTCAGTAATTAATTGTGAATTACCTGAAATTCATCTTTCAAAAATAATCGAAATTCTGCATTATGAAATTATTGCTTATAATGATTTAAACGATAGAATGACGAATATCTGACGTAATGTAGTCTTTAATAGTTAATTACTACAAAAATTAATCATCTTTTATTTGATAAAACACGGTTTGAATTAGGAATATAGAATTGGTCGCATCATTCTTGATTAATCTGTAAATAAATAAGGATTAAGTTAATTAATACATTTCTTAGTTTAAATTAGAATTGAATTTAACTAATTGATTTTAGGTAAATAAGAAAGGAATTAA